>JANSTQ010148091.1:0-12056 GCA_026167885.1 Bergia puertoricense
GATGTTAATATAATGGTGTAGGTGTTGGTATAATGGTGTCGATGTTAATATAATGGTGTAGGTGTTGGTATAATGGTATAGGTGTTGGTATAATGGTATAGGTGTTGGTATAATGATGTAGGTGCTGGCGTAATGGTGTCGAAGCTAAAATAATGGTATAGGTGTTGGTATAATGATGTAGGTGTTGGTATAATGGTGTCGAAGTTAAAATAATGGTGTAGGTGTTGGTGTATTGCAGATGTTGCTGTCGATGTAGGTATATTGATGTTGGTGTTGGCGTTGGTTTATTAGTATTGGTGTCAATGTTGGTATAACATTGTCAATGTTACTACGTCGTTGGTAGTTTATTGGTGTTGGTGTTGTTGGTATGTCAGTGTTGATGTTAGGGTATTAGTGTTGGTGTTTGTATATTGGCTTTGGTGTCAAAGTTGGTTTATTGATGTTTGTGTTGATGTTGATATATTGGTGTCAATGTTATTATAAAGGTATTGATGTCGATGTTGGTATATCAGTGTCGATGTTGGTATATTGTGTTGGTATAAACTGAAGTTAATGTTACAAGTGTATTATATATAACCTTTTTATAAAACGCCAACTAACTTACCTATCTTGGGACAACACTTCTGAAAGCATTACAACTGTCATTACAGTGACTTGTAGAAACATTTTTATCCAGTATGTCATTGGTTCCCTTAGGTCTTTAAATAAGGATGACAGCCGGACAAAACTGCGAACAGGACATCAAGATCGGATCCTTAGAATCGGTTATTCATAAAAACATCAAACAAGAAATATCTTTAGACGATCGTTTAAACGAAGTCTAAACTGAAATAGCGGTCTATCGCAACGCCATTGAACAAAAGAAGAACAATGGCCGATGTATTGATTTATACGATTCATTCATTTGAAATTTATTTAGAAACGTTTTCTTTCGTGTAACATTCTAATATTAGAAAGACGCAAGAAAAAGAAACAAGAAGGTAGAACCTTATACAGTCAAACCTGTATTGAGCGACCACTCTCGGGGATTGAATAGAGGTACGCCCCGAACTAGGCCTTGGGTGTGGTCAAACCTTGTAACCAATGTTTACGAGCTTTTAATTACCTGTAAGCTTGATGAATGATATTTTTAATGATATATGTTACATATAAAGATTTTTGCTGTTATATAATAGTTGCTATTAGTTCTAGTTGCTCGTAACAATTCTGCAGCGTGTTACCTTATGCAATGTTACTATGGTTACGGCTTCCTAGACCTTTTGAGCATTCAGTAAACGGATTTCTGATACCATGGTCTTCAAGTCAAATGCTGCGTATAGGTGAAACTTTGCTTAAATAAGTACTCAAATTTTTCCTAATCAGCATAGATTCATTTTCAAATATACAGTGTCCACATATTGAAAATCCGTCGTTGAGGATGGTACCGACAATATTTCCATGATGCATCGAATTTTTTGAGTTATGATTTTATGAAAAGTTCAAATTTACAAAGAAGGTATGATTGAAAGTTGCAACGGAGCTATATAATTCTCTATGACTATTTTGAAATTTCAAACACTCATTTCTCAAAAATCTCTTCAACATATTACGTTTAAAATTCTATAATTCTAAATTCTAATAACCACTGTAGATATTCTAAATTTCTACGATATCACTATTGCTTAAATCCTTACACTAACCAACCAGTGGTTTCACAAAATATCCCCAATACGTTTCTAAGATACCTTCCGATGCACATCCTCTATTCATTCAAACTCAACTCGTCAGGTTTCAAGAACTTATATATTTATTAAGTCTGCTAAAACTACCCAATATGATCAACTCTCTATCTTGGCTCAAAGTTTTGGAATTCTTTACCAGTTGAAATAAAAATGCTTTCTTCCCTAACAATATTTCGCAAACATGTAAAAAAAAAATTCATCGACAACTATTCTTCGCTCTTTTCAAATAAGCAAATTGTATTTATAACCATAACTCAGTATATCTTCTGACTTTTATATTAAAAGGTCTAAAGGGTTGTCCTCTCGACAATTTTCTGCAATTTAAGGATGCTCCCAATTCGGAATAGTACATGGGTTTCTTTTCTTTTCCGTGTAAAATATATAAATTTGATATTAGTCAGAGACTTATTGTAAATATTCTTCTATCTTTTTCTTTCTTTTCTATAATAACGTGATCTGTTTATTACTTTCATCCATAATATCTGTAAATAATTTATCAAGCTGTGTGTTCACAGTAAGTTGAAATGAAGTCTTGTTGTCTTCAAGTCTTCAAATTTTCAATGGGAATGCACTCTGCCAAAACTCTTTTGAACTGAGGACCAGCATGAATTTGGATTTTTGCCATTTTGAGCTGAGACATCAGGAATTAACAAGATTAAACTGAATTGAGAACTCAACACCTTTACGATATTTTTAGTCTATTGATGATTAGAATTCAGCGGATAGTATTCTTACTCCTTTTTATCTTACCAAAATATTCGCAAAATATCTTTTCTTTCTTCTTTTTATGCAACAATATATGTATAATAAATATGGGATTGGATAGTTTCAACCGTAACATCTTTAAAAAACACTTATTTCTAAAACAACTAAAATACATTCTTCTAACGTATCAAACAGTCTTCTTTCAACATATTTGGAGTCCAACGACCACAAAAATCCTAGTGGTATTTAGAGTGATAGTAACCAACCTTTTGACAACAGTTGTCGCGTTTCAGTCTTCTGTGGTGAGAGAGGTGAAGTGTCAACTGCTGTCTGCAGCAAATGTTTGTTTCAGTCCGAGAGTCTGAACATATTACTTCCATCAATAAACGATGTTCATTCGGCCGCTTTTAATAATAAGACCAATTTTTCAAATGCAGAAATTCTTCACTGGAGAGTCAAAACACAGTTACTCAACAAAATATTTACCAGTTTTTCGTTTATTAAATCGAACTATGAATAACCGCACTCCTTTGAATTTGAATTGAGAAACTAGCTCAAGAGAAATTAAAGTTTTATTTTTTTTATCATAGCTGATTGCGTTATATTGAAATTTTGAATTTGCTTTATTACTATTTTTGGCCTATATTTTCCGTCGTATTCTATGTACTTCGTAATGTATTCCACGGTTTTAGGTTAAAGATTAATCCATTTTCTTCAGTAAAGGTGCCAAGATTTTGAACACAGGTTTTCTAGTACTTGTTTATCGCGGAACTAAAACTCAGGGTAAACGGCAGCTGACAAAAAGAGTTTATTTGCAGAAAATTGAAAAATATTTACTGATTATAATAATTTTAATCAGTACTAGAAACACGTACATGTAATACTACCAGTAGACGATCACTTTATAAAACAGCTACTGTTTTCGCTTGGAGTGCCATTTATGCAACGATTTGAAAATATTCCAAATCGTTAATAACTTTCTCTCGTAATTTCTTATCGGCATAATATAAGCTGATTTGTGAAGAACATTTTCTCAGATAAAACTATAATTCTCTCCAATACTAATTGGCAAGAAAAAGTTCTTATCATTTTCTATTATTAATTATTGATTCGCCAGACTCGATGGCTGGAAACTTAATACACGTTTCTTATAAGAATCAGAATCAAATAATTTTGAGGCTCATTTTTCTTAATTGTTAGTAAATTTAGTTCTATAAACAAAATAACATATATTTGCTTTTATATTTCTGAAATTGAGCTTGAATCTTTGGTTGTTTTTAATATTTGGGTAAAATTTAACCTTTTTAATTAAAGATTACTTTTATCTAAAGTGTGTCGACTGAAGGACACAACCTCAGAAACTCAAGGCGTTAGGGGAGGGGAAAAAAGAGGGAGAGAAAAAAAAGCAGATGGGGAGGTGGAAGAGAGAGGATGGGAAAAAAAGAAGGTGGGGAAGAAGAGAAAAAAAAGGAATGGAACGTCTTCCTCTCTTTTTTTCTCCCTTCTTTCTTCCCCTTCCCCTGACGCACTAGGAATGTGAAGGGTGGTCCCACAGAAATGTGTGGGCCCTTCCCATAACAACGAATGGAGACCGAGCTTACTCAATCACCTACACAAGCAACAGCTTGTTACAAATTATACACCCACAATTGTACGTGTTAGGGCTTTAAGAACTTTGTACATCCAGCTTTATATGTAAAACCAAAGGAATGTCGAGAACCAGAGGTGATGTTCGAAACGAGATCGCAAAGCATTATGGGAAGTAATGGTCAAAATCGTTGGCTCTTGTGAACTGATTCACATTGAGTTGCATTTTCTTTCATAGTTTTACCAAAGTATAACAACCAAAGTGTACAAGCAGCTTTTACAAACTCGCGCAGTGTTCTGAAAACGCTGCACTGATTACAGACAACCCTTTCCGCGATATACGAACTAATTTGAACGCCACTAAGGGCCATTGAACCACGTGACCACCACAACGACACAATTTGCAATAAAAATGATAGACATTCCCAACAGACTAGAAAATATATTATGTCTTATTATCTTTCATTTGCAAATGTAAAGACCAAGCAAAGAGATATTTGCAAACCAGGGCCGTGAGACCTTTCGATCTGAACAACTCAATCTGTAGAAATGTTGAATTGCAGGATTAACATCTATCAATTATTATTCTTATTTACCGGTTAAAACGACGGGAAAACAATTCTCTAATGTCAAGTAATACGGCACGTAAAAATAACAGTCTTGAGCCGTCAATAGCACTTTAGAGTTGAGATTATATGATATTTGACTTGGATCATAAACTTACAACTCAATTGCCAAATCTCTCAAATTTGAATTCTCAAACAAGCAATAAACCTACTCACCATTTGTTGTGCTGCCCAATAAACTTCTTACTCTTATGGAATACTCCGACTTTCGATGCATTCAGCTCAACATCATTTTTTCGTTTCAAACCGTGCTTGATTTGGATTGTGAACTAAAGATAATTATTCAATGTATCGGCCAAGCAGCTCTGCATGGATTTAATTTAAACATTAAAACTGAAACCACAGTCTTAACTGCAATCTTAAGATCGTCCAATAGAAATTTGTATCATTGTCATAACATACTACCCTGAATGCTTTTGAGTTTCTTGTAAAAACTACTTCTGAATTCTAGTTAGTTCCAATGTTGGCACTAGAATCAGAAAAGTGTCTTCGTATTACCCTTGACCGTTACAAATATTTCGAATGGTATCTTTTTTATAAGAACATATTTTATAAGAACGTCGAGACTGAAAATAGGAACAACTTAAGAATATCTTAAGAACATAGCTCAGGCTGAGATTTGAATAAGACACATTCCACATTTTTCCAAATAAGTACTTTGCGTCCAGCTTGACCCAAAAGTTGATGTGCATGATACAATATATCAAGAATGTGTAATGAACAACACAGTA
Organism: Bergia puertoricense; assembly: GCA_026167885.1. Lineage (NCBI taxonomy): Eukaryota > Metazoa > Cnidaria > Anthozoa > Zoantharia > Parazoanthidae > Bergia > Bergia puertoricense. The sequence goes on from JANSTQ010148091.1 coordinate 5,371, forward strand.
CAACAGTGACACTAAGAAGATCTATTTCAATGTCTCTTTTCTTGTAATAAAACACCAATCTCAAACAATGTCCTTTATTTCACATTTCCGATCTACACATGCCTCATATTGCAACATGAAATGCAAGAACATCTTAAGAATGCTTTGAGGCTCAAATCGTCAAAAAATAAGAACGTCCAGCAATTGGCTCAGCCTCAGCTCAAAATTACATGTTCATATTAAAAAAACTGGGTATATCTTTAGCAGCTCAGCATGTTCTTAACTAACTTTTTTTAGCTCTGCTTTGCTAACATGTTGAAGTGTTCGTTTCAAATTATCTTGTTGCGCAAATCCGTCTAGCAAGCAAGAAAAAACTAAAAATGAAAACTAAAGATAAATGAATCTATCAAAGGGCATGCGTTGCTTTGAAATTTTAAACAAATCCGAATTCGGAAAACGATATTGATGCTAAAAAGCTTCAAAATCATTACCTCAGAAAACTTTGTCGCTGTTTTGAAGTTTTTAAAAACGAACTTTTTTGTAGTTCACAAAATTATTCAATGGTTTACAAGCTGTTGAGAAACGAGAGTCGATTTCTGTCAATTTTCCATCCAAGTCTGGCTGCAGGCTATCAATCAAATATTATTTCAAGCAGAACTCCAACTTTCCGATCATTAAGTTGACATATCTGTGAAAAGTGATTGTTTACATTTATCTTCAGATATACATTCGGTTAATTATTTCTTTTGTTTGATTGACGGAAGCCCATTTTGAAAAGTCCGCTATTTTGAAAAGTCATTGGTCAAATAAATTAGGTTATCGCTGCTACGGGCGAAAAAGTCGCAGGACTGGGCACAGTAGGCGAGCTACATACGAACAAGAGCGATTTTAAAGTGGCTCTTTCGTGGCTGAATCAATGGATTTTCTCTTTTTCAGAAGTTAATTTTTCACTTTATTTATCCAAATAATAATTTCAAAAGAAAACATCTTATTCCACTAAAAAGACATTAATCGATCACTTCTGCTAAAGCTTTATGCATTTTAAAACAATTTATTGCATTGTGTCCCGGCCCGGAACACAAGAATTGACAACTACAATCCAACTTAATCGCCTCCAAGAACAGCCCATCCATAGCATTTACTTCTTGAAAAACTTAGATTGGTATCTGAACAGTGTCTGTTGATATTTTAGCTTGAAACAGGGGTTTTTTGTCAATAAATCCCCGAGCATGCGCAAAGCCGTGAAAGAGCCCTTTTAAACACCATTGTCAAACATGCTAGATATCAGCGGCTTTGATCGCCAATCGCTGCGATCAGCGAAATCGCCATCACAGAAAGGGACGTACTAGACGACTTGCAAGACTTTTTACTCACGGAGCAAACAGGCGGCCAATGTGAATCGGCAAATGCCACAGTGGTATTGTGTTTCATTCTAGCAGCCTTCAGACTAGTTTGAATTTCAATTGACCAATTCAACAGAGTTATTTTAAGAGCTACTTTTGATAGGGAATAAAAACAAGATATTCTTGTAGCTCTTCATTTTGGAAGACAATTCAAGTACAGTTACATTTAACAGTTTTCGAGATTACTCGCCGATTCCTTGGTCCTACCGATTCCTGGGTTCTGCCGTATTTTGAATGTCTCTCACGCGTGCGCTATTGGGGTCAGACACGTAATCATAACCTGTAAAAAAGCCAAAAAAACCGAAAAAACAAAAAGAAGTTCAACTGGGTGTGACCAGATATTTCAATCATATGTGAAATAAGGTCTGGGTTTATAAAAATATTTTATCTAAAATGATTTTATTTCGAAATATGATGGCTGAAAGAACAGCGAAGGTTTCGGGTCTCATGATAAAACATTACCCTGAGAATCAAGGTCGGCGGAGCGGGGGAACGGCGCAACCCAACCCAAATCTCGGGCCAAGAAATGATTTTTTTTCCTACAACACACACTTGCTACTTGTCCCCGATGAAGCTGCAAACACGGGGCTCAATCTCAAAAAAATGCGGCCCGAAAGAGTTTTTATTAAATATGCTTGCTAATTCATCACAGCTGCTATTTGTTGGAATTTTGATCTTCTGTCGCGGATGCGTGACCTGTGTGGTCATGATTTGATGTCACAATCACCTGCGCTTCAACGTACAGAAAAGTCAAAAGTCTAGCTATAATTAATGTGTAAAACCACATTAAGATTGTACGTGCTTCTCAGCAAGGTTTCAGCTATAAATCTGATATATTTTTACGCACGCTTCTAAAATACATAAACTGATCAGATATCGTGCAAGGAGTTATCGTAATCCTTCGTCGGTAGTCAAAATAAATAGTAACGTAAATGCAATGTTGCCTTTTGACATTTAGTCCCTGGTTTACACAACTATTCTGATTAGCTTTAATAAAATGAAGTTTGCTGTTGGCTCCTCACACCTTACCCTTTGACGGCTTTTGACGTTTCCATATTCGTATTCAACTTTATTCATCTCTCGTCTCTGCCTTGGTCCTTACTCTGCGGCGCGAAGTGTTTACAAGAAAGCATATTCTGAGCATAGCCAACCATGCAGCGCTTTTCGCATTTAATAATTTGTAAGCTTACAAAACTGGCCATCTTTGTCAGAAAATTAAAAATATAGCAGGCTGAACAAAAAAAATTATTCCAAAGCACCCCCAAAATATGCGAAATAAGTGTATCAGAGAGTTAGGATTCCTCGAAATTTCCCGGGGGAGCATGTATTAGTATTAATGGTCTCAAAACTACCAAAGGCTTTTGTACAACCTATAATAAATAAAATGTTGTCAATAATCTGTAATCTTCCATTTCAACTAAAAAGCAACTGAGAGTCTGAAACGTCAGAAATGTAATGTATCCATTCACTAACTGAACATAGATTGATAGTTTTAATGTTTTATCTCCATGGCAACCTTTCAAACTATGCTCAATTCTGCCCTGAGTAATATCTCTTAGATAAATTTTATTAATATCGCTTTCTTTCAAGAAAGACTGTCGAAATTTCATTTTTTGCACATATGCATCTGCCTTTCCTTGGAAACCCATTTTAGTACATTTTAATTGTTGCTAGTTTGGGCACCAAGCTTTTACATACATCAGTTGCTATTATTGAAATTGGGTTAAGACGCGACAGTGACAAAAACCATTATCTCTATCCTTTTAGTTTTGAAAAAGGCGAAGTATTAACAACCTTTTAGTAATGACAAATTGAAGTGTTATTGTCTGAGACATGTTCACTCTGACAATTTACAACATATTAGGGATATATACGGCTCGACCAACCAAATGGAGCAGTGCTTGACTCCGATAGCTGTTAACATCTTGTCTTAGTATGTTGAAAAGCAATTGCACGCTTCAACCAACGGCACCGTTCTGAAAGGAACCAATAAGGAATCAAGAAGAAATCAACTTGTCATTCAGAACTGAGTTTTTCGGCTGACTAAGGCCGTTGAGATCTTTGTTCACATTATTCTGGACCTGTAATCACTCGTCTTAATTTAATTGGTAAGATATCCATTTTATTTCTTGTCAACTTTATAAAACTTCAAACTGTCTCACTTATTGTAAACCTAGAATGGATGAATGAACGAATGAATGCTTCTATTCGAATCGCTCTCACAAAGAAATCGAACCATTATCGAAACAAGATGTGAAAAATAATGATATTAGATCCGAAGAGAAAATAACAAAATATTTTAGTAATTTCAGGCAAACTGTCTTTGCCAAGAATTATCGAAAAAACGTCTGCGTGTATATTTTGCCATCTCTATTCTAGAAGACATCATATATCAACTAAAATATTTTCATAGCAAGTTTTCTAATTAAATAGTGTATGTTTCTTATAATAGCGATTAAGTAATTAAGGTTGTTTAAAAAATATCACGGAAGATCCTTCGTACGGAAATAAGATTATATTCAGAGTTCTTTCTTTCTTTTCAAAATCAAGGCTTGGTTGTTTTTTATTTAAAAATGTTGTTGTTTCTGCTTTTTACGTATAAAGAAAAATAAAATGATAAAATTAATATTAATGCCAAATTTAATATCAATATTAATGAGCCATATTAACAGCTTCCGGAGTTCGTTTACTTAGCCTGCAACAGAAATGCACGAAACCATCTTCTTAAGATCAATTTGATACCAACATGACTCAGCTTCACAATTGTGCAAGCAGCTGGAAAATCGAAGATATTAAAACATATTATTTAAATTTCTAATTTTCCCTGTCTTTTTTATTATGCATAATTGCGAATACCTTACAATCAATATGGCGAAAGATCATCTTAAAATTGAGTGTAAAACAAGATATCAATAATGAAATGCAACCTCAGAGAAACGCTTTGAAAAAAAAATTAATTAAATTTAAATAAAAAAATTATAAATTGATACGAATACCAAGGAGCTAAAAGTTATTTTTTGTTTTATTTATGTAAAATAATATATATGAATTAAGAATGGAAACAGCATGGTAAGTTTTAGGTTCTTCTTTTTCTTGTTTTCAGAAAAATAAAACTAATTGTAAAATTTTGTATCTCAAAAATGAACGCTTCGACATCTGTGCTGGAAAACCGCACAGCAAACATTCGAGAAGTCATTTTCATAAAAATGTAATCGTTTTCAAGTTCTTTTTAAAAAATCAAGTATGCACTATCTTTGAAATAGCTTCTTTGGTTCTCATTCAGTGTTTTAAGTACAGACAAAGACTTTAAGTATTTATTAAAATGTGGATTAAACGTTGGCCGAAAGTTACTACAAACCTTTAGTAAGTGCATTGTTTATGTAGATCCTCTGTTCCTGTCAAGTATCACTAATAAAACCAATGTTTTGTCTGAAAACGCACGAACAGAGTCTTAAAAAGCACTTAATACTTGATTATTGTAAACTTCCAAATGTATGAAATCGATCTAATTTGAATAATTAATATGAAATATCTGCTACATTTTGTTGTTGATAGAGATTAAGGGACTGGAATTCAACTTTCCTCAACTTTTGTTTCTCACAATACCTGGCAGAAAAAAAAATTAAACAAATTTTACAAATTTTTCTAGCAGATAGTTTGTTGGGGACAAATTCTGCAAACGTGGACTCAGGCTCAATTGTTAAAAAAAGCTGTGTTGTGAACGGCAGCGCTCTTTGGCAGTTGTTCCAGTTTTGATAACTGGCGTTGCTTCAAATCTGTGCCAACAACTGTATAATTGAGGTATAAAGCTAAGCATGTGTTTGTTAAATATCCGGGAAGCAAACTGTTCTAGCATACTTCTTTGTATTTGACAATTTAATCCGTCATTCTACTCGTTTACGATAAAAATTTATGCATTTGAGCTTACTCAGTCACAACTGAGACATTTGTTTTGAAAATAACTTGCACTGCCACCGGCTAGTTAAAACCAAAATGTAAACATATTTTTCTTTTGCAGATATAAAATTTATTTTGCTACTGCAAAAGCATAAATTGTTATTGCTTTGCCGGCAACGGTTGTTCCAAGAAGCTGCTTGTTTCATGGTAAGTAAATTTTAAAACTCTCCTCAACTCCGTAGTGCCACTGGTCTGTCTACTTACAGCTGAAGACAGGGCCCTCCAAGCGAAATACATTGATTCACTACAAGCAATATTCTAAATAGCATGATTTGTGTGATTAATGAAATCACTTTTTAACGAACATTTTAACGTATAGTGCTATATTTTGTGCTGTTCACCTCTATAACAGATTGATTTATCAACAATTTCGTTGAAACTGCCAAATGACTTTACAAAACTGAGCACACAGTCTCTGCGGGGAACACTTACAATGAACTATATACTTTCATTTTAGTTCCAAGGTCGAAGTCTATACCTACGATCTTTCCTGCCTGCGAAAAGCTCATAACATCTTTCTACAGTGTCCAAAGACTACGCGGATTGGAATTGTAAACAACATGCAAGCTTCCAAGGAGTTAAGAGTTTGTCTTATGACTCTGGTTATCTTCGTGTCGGTTTATGAAGCCGCGACCAGGGCAAATGTGTGAGTGTCTTATTTCTACTCTTACAGATAATAAAGTCCCTCGGCTCGACTCGAGTCAATGTCGAGTCGCTGATCGTACACAGGAATTCTTTACTGCACCGCTATATATCACTTAAGCGGTTCGAGTGTGAATCTTGAACCAAGAAGAAGCGATATTTCTATATTTGTTAATCAGGTTTTTTCGTCTGCTTGTTTGCTTTAATCAAGATTATCTTGGATTATTAAAAATTTATGCTACCATACAAAGAAGACCCGGCGATCAGCCGATTTTGGTTTTTATTGGAAAGTTTTAAATTATATAAATTCGTAGTAATAAAATATACTTATAAAATTATGTACTTTTCGACAACCTGCACTGCATAAAACTCACAATTTTCGTTATTCAATTAAGACAAGCCAGTTTAATCTAATTTAAAAGTTCAGTGTAAAATATAAAGTCTCGCTATTGACCTATTCACGTGGTTTGTTTCTAGATATACAAATGTGACCGAAACAATGAGTAAATTGCTGGATAGAAAGGCTTATGACAGTCGCCTGCGGCCGCACTATAAAGGTACGCAGGCTGTACAAGACATCTCACTAAATTGTCATATGAACTTTTATCTTTCAAGAAGGCAGTTAGACCATCTGCAAAAATAGATAATTTTGTTTCAATATTTCCTGTTGATAATCCTTTGATATTTTGATTACTACGGATATGT
>JANSTQ010148102.1:0-12056 GCA_026167885.1 Bergia puertoricense
AATTTGAATTTCCATTGAATTGAATTTGAATTTCCATTGAATTGAATTTGAATTTTCATTGAATTGAATTTGAATTTTCATTGAATTGAATTTGAATGCCGCTGAATTGAATTTGAAAATTCATTGAATTGACATAGAATTTCATTGGATTGAAATTGAATTTTGGTTTTGAATATTGCTACAATTGGCTTGCCATACACTATCTGTAATCCAAATACGAACACATCTTTTGACATTAATTAGATTACGTCACCACTTATAATTTTTGCGAAACTAATTATGCAAATATATATTTGAATAAAAAACGCATACTTTTTGACAAAAAAGTAAACACATGATTTCTACTTATTTCAGGAAAATTTGCAGAAATTTTGCAAAAAAATTTCCAAAATCCAATATGGCGGCCAAGATGGCGAAATTTGCTATGAAACAATTGTTGCCATAACAACAGTTATTAATTAAAACTGGTTTTATGCTATGGAAAGTAATTAGCTAACCCAAAGCTGTTAACATGCCAAAGTTCAACTTTCATTTGTAACCATATGGAAAATCATGGAAAACGGGAGGTGTCCAGTTGGCCCCCTCCCTTGGGCTAATTTGTTATGAAAAATACCTTGGTCATCCGAGGGGTAAGGGAGCGATCATTTTGACTTAGAGGACATCTACATGTATCTTTTTACTATATGGAATAATTAGTCCCTACGACATTACTGCTGAATTAGAATTAAAATTAAGATTGAATTTACTCTCAAAGATGTGTTAAACTGTACATGAACAATAATAGTTTCAATTGGGAAACTATTTAAAACAAGCTATCCCAGCTATCCAGCGAAAAGCGCCATAACCTACCATCAGTTTATACTGGGCCAGGGTCGCTGTATCTCCTTCTGGATTGCGAACCAACGTAAAACGTTTTCTGTCCTGGGCTTCCCTGATTGGAAGCCAGTCCCCGTTACAAGCAAGGTATCTAGACGCTGTCTCGTTTACATCACATACTTGGTTATTCCGTTTAAAAATACGAAACTCTATGGAATGATTAGTCTCTAAGAAGACGAACCGCGACTGTAAATTCACGATACCATCGAAAGTGATTCCACAATCTACAGTATGATAAAAAAAACCAAACATAAATTATTATTCATTATGAACTTTATTTTATTTGACTTCACTGCAAAACGTATTAAATACGTGGTTATTTATTATAGAAAGTGCTTAAAATTGTTTAAACTTTACTTTTATTAAGAATATATGATCAATGCTCTTTAAATCGAAAACTGTTAATTTTGCAATTCCAAAATGAAACTTTTGTTCTGTGATTGATAGCATTTTTAAAGAGTGAAGAAACAAAGACTCTTTCAAACAGCTTTACGACCTCATCATAAACAGTAAGTCGTTAACAACGATATCTTCCATAAGAAGAACGAAACACTTGCGAATAATTTTAACAAAAAAGTAGATAGCTTTATGCCGGAAAGGTTAAAGATTGCGAGTGCTAAGTGCAATGCAAAACACAAGTAAAAAGGGTTTTTCCCGATGAAATTTATATTGGTTTTATAACCTACCTTCCTGTTGGCGAGTTATTTGATCATCAACACACTGCCACGTTCCACACTTGTTCAAAAACGTAGACGTGACAAAAGGACATCTACAAAAACATGGCTTGTTTAACTTGGGAGTACATGCCCCAAATCTTGAACATTTTTCGGAACCGTTAATGCTGCTGCAAAACGCTTGTGAGAGGTTAAACCTGTCCCTGGCAGCCCATAAAACTTCGTTTTCACTTTGGTCAATGCGGCGGATTACAGTTATATCACTTTCTATCGAATACTTAACCATAAGGAAAAGAAACAAACATATCATCTTCGTAAACTGTTCCCTCATTATTTCATCAAAATGCTTCTTCCTTGTGTCCAAATAGAAATAATTAGGTTGAACTGTGAAACTTATTGTGAATCAGTTAGAATTTAAAGGAGAAAGAGAAAACTAATGTTGTCATGAGGCAATGACTTTGCGTGTGGGATTGGCAATCCTTCAATGTTTTCGTGTTATGACATTGCAATAATTACGGAATCAGAACAATTATAAAATGGACACGGACACTGACCTTAGTTTAATGTTGATTTTTGCTAGATCCATACATACGAGTGTTGACTGCTAAAGTTTATCTTTTTTTTTACCTTTTTGGTTTATCAATACATAAAAAGTGCAGTACAAAAAATCGCTTGAGCTTAAAGAACATTTAACGTTTCTTAAGCGTCACTATAACATTAAAATATTATCATTTTGAGTGCAATTCCGAAATTAACTGAACGCTTCAGTTAACAGTTGTAACACTACGACCACAGACTTCAACTTGAGCACCAGCAGTTTTGAGTTGTTTTTTTTCCCCTTTTTTAAAAAGGTCTATAGTTAGCAAGCCAACATGCTCAGATAATAGTTTAAATTGTCGAGTTTCAAAATTACTCCGATTGCAAATGGTGTTTTCATCGCCAGACTTATTCCGTGCGGGCATAAATCTTGTTTATTTTGGTTCATTGAACGCAGGTGAGAGAAAATTAGAAAACACAAAGTCAGTGTAACGTATTGGATGTTACGTAATTTTAAGACATTCGCATTTAAGGAGATGTTGACGTGGTTACAGCAATTAAAAGTATTGGACGTTAGAGCGATTGTAAGGATAGAATATTTAATCTTCGAAATCACAACCATTTCTCAGGACTGAAAAAGTGAAATAAGCAATTTCCTTATGAACAACTACTTCGAACTGAATCCATCAATCTGCTTGTCGAACATATATATTATATAAATGTTAGAGGGAAAAAGGTAAAATCGGGAATTAAGCAATTAATTTGCAAATGAATCGTGATGTTGAATTCATAAATGTCTTCATGCGTCAACATGTAATCGAAGCATCATCATGACGAATCGCCCCAAGGAAAATTGAATTCCGCTACAAAAGTTGACTAAAATCAAGACCTAAAGTACGCAAACTTTAATTTTAAAAGCCCCATTTGTTTCATATTTGGACATGATTTTTCTTTAAGGAGCCATTTTACGTTATACGCTATATGGACGTGCAGTCTTCGCTTCTTTCGGGAAAAGAAAACGTTAGTGGACAAAATAAATGAATAAATGAATCAATATATATATATACTTTAAACGGTTCCACGCGAGGAGTTTCTAGGCCTGAAAGTCTGCTCTCTATCTTGCCTTCATCGCTAGTATTTGGTTAAACTATGCGATCGGCCATGTTAGGCAAGCCAGTACACAATAAGCTGGCCCCCCCGAGTTGGTACTCAAAACGCCTGACGCTGTTTTGCCACAAGAAGTTCCTTTTTTATTGGCCGACCGGTTTCGCCCTTTGGCTTCTTCAGGGCCTCCGGAGGTTACACTCAATAAACGCTATAGTATGAATAGAAATCTACAATCTTTGTATGGTAATGTGTGTTGAATGATTTTCATAATAATATAATAACATATTGTGAAAGTAGTTCCGTTGGGATTATTCGTTGTTAACAGTGCAGTGGTTGTACAATAATACCTAGTGTGTAAATCAACATACAAATAATTATCTATATGTTCTGCAAGAGATATTTTGAGGCGTGGCGACAAGTGCTTACTAATTCATTTCTCTTATTTAACGTGCTTAGTTTCGGCTTAGACAGAATATAGTACTTTTCAGTAATACAGAGGTTGCATCTTTTTGTTACGTTGGAATATGGATTTGCTCTAGTGATTATTCTCCATTTAATGCTGTGTTCGACTGAGTTCTCTTTCAAGTGCCAGATGTGTTTACTTAGCTCAGTGGCGTGTTTGTATTTGCCATTTCTGAAAGATGAGGTATGGTTTCTGAATCTAGATTTAAAACTGTTGGCGGTTTGTCCAATGTAGGTTTCTTTCCCTTGCGGGGTTTGGACTGTCGCTTGGTAGATCACATTTTCCATTACTCATTAGGCATTGGTCATTCGACACACATTACCATACAAGGATTGTAGATTTCTATTCAGACTATACCGCCTGACGAGAGAGGGCCTCCGGCCCTCTCGAAACAAATTTGTAGCGTGTAAAATGAAAAGCTGAATCATTGAACTTCTTCACATCTATAATTATTATCATGCTTCTCACTGTTGAGCACTGTTCAGCTATTTGAAGAAAAACCGCAGATTTATATATATATATATATATATATATAAAACATACTATTAAATGTTACCCCTCAAAATGAAATTACTTCCAATTTATTTTGAAAGATTTTTGAAAGAGGTTTGAATATGTTTAAACCAATATCATAATGAAACCACAACATATAAATTCAGAAGTTATTCATGTCATTGCTGAGAACCCAAATGTTTTTATAATCATGTTGGAAAACTGAATAATATTATGTGTCCTTCCAAAACAGGCTGTCCCCCCTCTCCCTCTGAAACATTTGTCCAATAGTTCAGATTATTTCACAAGAGAACTAACAAAAACAAGCCCTTTTTCAATAAAAGGTTAGAGTTAAGCAGTTCTACTGATGCATAGATTTGATAATATCCAACTAAATTATTCTTAACTATGTTTTCGGTTCTCAACAAACTTTTCAATTTCAGTTACATACTACTTAAAATTTTATTGTTTAAACTGACAATTAACATTTGAGGTTTCAACATATATTATATAATGTTGAAACCTCAAACTTAACTAATTGTTTTGGTGCAAAGTACAAATTAATGTATTCTGCTTATAGAATTTATTGTTCTTATTTTTTACAATAAGTAGAGTTTAGTTCAGTATTAAAGTACTGATTTTTTTTTTGGAATTTCCATATGTGTTCAAAAATGAAAAGCTCCTGACCAGAAATTAAAGTGATTGCAGGGAGTTGTTTTTGGCAAGATATACATGCACTGCACCAACAAGCCCATGGAATTTTTTTTCTGTAGGAAAGGAAGGTTTAGTTTCAAAAGTTACTATTATTTAAATTTTTTGGAATTTATGAAGTGGATTCATTAAGTTTTATAAGGTACTCAAATTGTGGGAAGTTTGTGTTCTGAGTTTTAGTACCTTAATTAATTATTTTATGTAAACCAAAATTCTTCAGAAAAATACCCATGATACATTTGGTACATCTGTTTCAATTGTGTTAGTTCCATAATACAATATTTTTTCTAGTCCTGAGGCAGCAAGTTGTTAACTACTATTTACTTATGTTTTGAAATTTTGCAGCATCAGAACCAGGGAGCTATAATCACATTTTAATAAATGATGAGTTAGAAAAAGCATATGATGATCTGAAGAACATCATAAACAGCGTAAGTTTTCTATCGAGTTATACTGATTAATACATTATTGATACAATTTTGTATTATTTTGTATATTTTCTTATTTTGATAAACTTTGTTCTCGGTTTTTTTGTACATTTTTTAAATCATCTGAATGGACTGTTATTAATTATTCTTTCATTTGTATTTCAGGATATTGTATCTTTGTCCTGATGAAATGTTGAACTGTAGACGAAACTGCCTTGTAAATAGTATAGATCTGCATACTTGCACAAACTATTATACAAATTATCATTCTACGTGTAGCAAATATACCTTGCATGTACGTAATTACAAAATGTTAGGTCCTGAATCTTCAACTTGCAGTTCAGAAATTGACTTCTTCTCAAACATATGGTAACGTACATTTAACAACAGTGCAAATGTATTGTCAAGGAATCCAGAGGTGAATCCTCTTAAAATATGAGTATATACATTTGTGTTTCTCAACCTTTCCTCCTGATAGACTAGGTTTGTTTGAGTATATTAACGGATAACAGCATTAAGTTTTAAGTAGCTAGAATTCAAAATGCTAATTAAGTTTAATATCTTTTTTATCCTCCAGTAGTTTCTGCGAATTGTTTATTTCGCCAGAATTCTACTGTACATAGCGAACTTAAAACCAGTATTCAGAGGAGGTACACACATGGAAACTTTTAACAACCAACTACAACCAAACTCCTGATATTTTGTCAGTTTTGAGGTTTGCAGTGCATTGTAGGATAGCGTACATACCTCCTTTGACCAGTACCTAAGATACAAGAACATACCTCAGTTTCATGTATAGACTACTTTAATTTGTAATATGCTCTGGTGGCTATAAACAGTAACTTTAATTCGAGGTCAAGTTCCAAGTTCTCTTACGTTTGCTGTATTTTAACCTTTCTGGCCTCCACCCAAAGTTTTTGTTCTTGGCCACAGGGGCGTGTTATAAAAGTGGTCTATAGAAACACCAAGATTAATCGGTGATGACCAGAAAAGGTTGCGATTTTTCTCTATCATGTTTAAAAAGATGGAAGTTATAAAAACTACTCTTTCTGAAGTACAGAGTGGGAGGCTTAGTTCAGTTGTTTAGTGCGCGCCTACGGAGCTGGAGATCCCCAGTTCGATTGCGTCTGCTTTGACTTTTGTCTGATACATGTAGCTTTAGCTTTAAATACCTGTAAAACGGAGCACTGACAGAGGGAGGGGGGGGGTAAAGTGAGCACCGTCAGCTTCCACTGATACCAGCTCTAGGAGCTGACGTAACTACTGACGTTAAATAAGGGCTACCTTAACCTTAACCTTAAACAACTTTTCCATAATTCATGCATGAGATTATATTCTTTTGTTTGTTCAATGTAGTAAGTTAATTTTAGTTAGAACAACTTTTCAGTCACGTTCTGTATGGGATGTAAAATTGTACTAGCTTGCGATCAGATATTCTTTACCAAAATTAGTTAGTAAATTCGATTTTCTTCTCTTTTTCTATTCATGATATTTTTCTATTCTTTTCTCAAGAAAGCTCGATTGCGCGTTAGTACGGTATATAGAATCTGTATCTGTACAATTTTCTGCTAGTTATTTTATTTAGGTTCCTCTCTAAAAGTTACAACTGAAGATACAAGTGCAGTACGGTAACATTATTACGTACATAGACATTCATAGTTAGAAAGATAAACTACATTTAGGCCAAAGTTTAAAAAAAGTCGCAGTTTCTCATCAGAGATTTTTAAAAAAGTAAATGCGGTGGGAATTTGATTTGATTAGCAGTCATTTGGCTCGGCTCTGAGTAAAAGAGCGCATGGAAATAAAATCTTTTGCATTTTAGAAAAAATAAGAGTAAATGAGGGAGCAATTTTAAAATGCGGGCGCTCGCCGCTGCTGAGAAATCGGAGATTATTATATTTGACCTTATTAGAAATTTGAAAACCATTTTGTTCCATGTAACGTGAAATTTGACACTTCTGTTAAAAAGTATTTGTCATATCAATGGGTACATTATTCTGATCAGTGTGATACTGTTGTTTTGTGTCATATTGAAAGATTTTTAACGGTAAGATATTTTTTGACATTTCGTTCCAAGGAGCTGTCAAACACATTGACTGTCTTGGGCTAGGTTGATGCTTTGTTTGGTGTATTTTTAACGCCCTTTGATCGTTTGTCTTGTGTTATCTTCTCTTTTTTTCTGCCGGTGGTCGTTTCTTGTCGTCCCATTTCGCTTTGTTTTGTCAGGATTTATCCGTTCATACTATTTCGCACTTGGTCTTGTCTGTCTCCTGTCAATTCTCAAATCAGACTTATATTGTCGAGTCTTTTATTTCGCATTTTTTTTACTGATTTAGCAAAATTTCAAGATTTGCCCATGAGGCACGTTTGACAGAATTGTACTTGGTGTTGCAGACTAGATTACATTCTCTTGTTTGCTTCGTACCCAGGCGCTTTCGGAATAACCGCGAGCGCTGCGCTCAAGAGTGCTTGGGAAGGACGAAGAAAATGAACTTTGTCTTCCGTTCTCCGTCCTTCCCAAACACCTTTACGCGCGGCATTTGCAGTTATTCCGAACGCGCCTGGGTACGAGGCAGTTGTCTTGTCACATGACGTTCTAGTTCTCTCCCACCCTATCTTTCTTTTTCTTTTCTTTTGGCTCTTCATGACCTGTATCCAACCTTCAACGTATCACACCTTCATTAATCTTACTACCGCGTCAAGAGAAGACAGCTATAAGTTTTCTGTATGATTTTTGATTCTGTAGTCAAATCTTTAAATATACAATAGATTAAGTGGCATCTTGTAGGGGTTCTAGGACATGCCCTCAAGTTAATGAAACACAGGGCTCGTACGGGTTTTGGAAAGTCATGGAAAGTTTTGGAATTTTCCAGGACCTGGAAAGTTTTGGAAAATCAAGTTTTGACCTCAAAGGCTGTGGAAAAGTCATGGATTTTTGTGTAGCTTGCCTCGCTAACAAATAAATGTTTTGTCTGCCAAAAAACATTACTTGCCAATAAACTTTACTTGTACAATAGACTTGTGGTACAGTATTGTTATCAAACCTTTTGTTTGATTTTTTTAGGGGGGGAGAGTTTGATAATGCCTGGTGTTTTACTTTTATAGTATTTGAAGTAGAGAGCTTTGGAAAGTTTTGGAAGAGTTTTGGAAATTCAAACAATGAATGTTGTACAAACCCTGGAAACAGAGATTTTAACTGAAAAATCCATCTCGCCATTCCGGACTTTTCCGTTTATTTCGTGAGTTTCGTGGTCATCCGTGGTTATCAGGATGAAATCTGTTTACATTGCTAATCAACAATTAATATTTTTTTAAGTTTAAAGCTAAAGTCAAAGAAAATTTCCCTGTTGGATATGTAGTTCCATGTCCCTGTGAGTTACTGTTTATTTTTTTGTTCTATTTTATACTTCATTGGATCGAGAGGTAAAGTCGCTCCCCAACCCTTTGCCGTTGTAGCTGAGGGAAAAGGAGCCTTCTGGTCGCCTTCGACAGCGGTCGACCACTTAACTTAAACGCTATTCGTCCTTTACGTTATACACTAACAAAGTGAACATCAACTTTGATTTATATCATGTCATTTCTTTCACCGTTTGTTTGTCATAAAATCCCCACCGTCGTGCTTTAATGATTACTGATCATCAAGCTGTCTTTGAGAATGTCATCCATTGTTTTGATCAGCGGTTTGTACCCATCGGCTGCACAACCTTCCGACAGTCGTTTGACACTGAACACTCTCCACAGGCCACCCATCCTACATAGGCAGCACATTACGATCGCTTTGGATCGAGATGCATTTGGGTTTGTTTCCAGAACTTCCGCGACATCACTACAAAGCTTCACATCCGGGTCCTGTACATCGTAGACATTCACGGTTGGTTGTCCAAACCTAGATATACTTGGCGCATTATACGCACTCAGAGTAAAGAACACTTTATCAACGGATGCCTCCAACTCTCTCAGGTTCACAGTAATCTTGTGATGTCCGGTTCTCCTCATGTCATCAAACTTGTCTCCAGAATGCTTCACCGCGTCACAGGGGGACCTCTTCTTACGAAAATCAACGATTTTTGGATCTGTGTTACTTGCACTGTATAGGAAAGCTGATCCGTCCAGAGCGTCTCGTTTGACCTGCCCCTCGCCAGAAGAGTCGGTAGGATATCCCCACGACAAGTCGAACTCCACAGTTTCGGTCTCAGAAAGGGCGCAAAGAGTGACCAGAACATGCAGGGTGTCGTTGGACTTAATGTCGTAATCGGAAACCGTTGTCTGCTGTGTGCCTTTGTAGTCCTAGCGGTAAAATACAAGACAATGCTTTGAAATGAAGACTGCCAGTATACCAAAAATTTCGAAATACAGGCCCATCGGCTAATAGCTTTCCAAGCACTTTTTTGCGGGGCTCATATTTGGAGAAATATGGAGAGAAGTTTACGGTACGCGACTGAGATTAGATTGCTAAACCAAATTGTTCTCACATAAGGTGTTTTTGCAGGTAATCTTGTACCACCTCAATTTCTAGAAACCGCATCTCGTGCATTCTGGGATTAACTTGCGGTATTTTGTCAAAAAGACTTGCAGGCATAAAGGCTGGCCACGCCACTGTTCACATCTTTAAAGTGTAAGAACATTCTATTTAGCAAAGGCTGCCGTCTAAAGAAATCTAATCTCGATGTTCAAGCAGTCTACACCCAAACTAACGTATTTTGCGCGTAGTAAGAGAAATATTTCTCTTCAGTGACACGCAGGGGCGTTGCCAGGGGAGAGTACCCAGGTGCCCTCCCTCTCTCCCCCCTCCCCTACCCTCCCCCTTCCGTCTCCAACTTGAAGCAACTTACGGGAATATCCAAAATCAGATCCCCTCAAACCCCTTCCTATCTCTTATTGGAACCCCTCATTTGCCAACTCCCGGCTACGTCCTTGAAACTTCGAAAAATGAACAACTGAGTTTAAGACAGCTCTATACCGTTTGATTTTTGCATAGAAAGTAACTTAGCTCTCGGACGTTCGCCCTTGCCTTCTGTGTTTTCGTTTAATATTTGGCCTCTAACATCAATTGTTTTCATCTTCTACAACTCGACCGGCTTTTCACACCACATCACATGTACTGTTACCTTGAGTTCTTCAGTTCCCAGCAGTAGACGTTGTTTTTCCACCTCCACTCCAAGTTTATCCATGACCGTCCTTTTCAGTGAGTATATCGTAGTTTCTCCATCAAAACAGACTGGTATTCTCGTCCCCGAAAAGGTGGCCAGTGTGAGCTGTGACTGTGTTGTTGCAACTGGCGCCTTCCGCACTCCAGAGAAGCATTCTGGGTATAAATCGGTCAGCGTTTCTTTGTATTCGGCCAGTCGGGGACTGTCAAGACTGACCGCTTCACTGCACTGGGAACATTGTGTGTGTTGCTGCACATACCGTATCGAACACTGCAGCAGAAAAAGTATGTCGAATATATCAGACTTCAAAAAAATTTCCATGTTGCGTTGAAATAAAAATCTTCGACGTTTTAACCGGCAAAAACTTCATGATATTGAGTAATTTTAGTTTTATACTGTTTCTTTTCATCAACATGATTGAACTACCGTAAAGCTTTGTTAAGACCAGGGGGCCTCATTTAACATCGGACCTTCTGGGAAGGAGTGAAGGGGGGCGCGTATTAAAGAGGGGAGCTAGCTGACCAGCTACAACTGGTGACTTGTATCAATAGAGAAAGGATCACGTCTTAAAATGGAGCTTTTATCGTCAAAATCAGTACATGTCTTGCTGCATAGTAATACGATTTCACGAGTCAAATTTACTGTCGTGAAACACTGTCTTGTGTACTCCCAACTCGTGCACACTTTTCTTTATTTGAACTAAGGACTTATTAGACTTGATTAGAGGCTACCGACGGTTGCAGTTGTAGCTTGATCTTTTATCAGTAGTAAACAAACGAGTCAAACGACAAAATGCAGGGCTTACATAATTTCACAACTAATTTTGTTAATACTTTATTTTTAAATTTGGAACAACACAATCTTATATAATTCTTTATTTAAAGTTTCAGGAACCGCTTTTTCGTCAAATAAACGATATTTATTTTTAGGAAAAACCAAACGAATATGTAATACAATGGTTCGGCTAGTTCTTATTTTGTTTTGACTCTGCTTAAGTCAAAAATTATCTTTTAAGATAAATTAAAATTATCTTTATGAATGGAAAACGAGTAGAGGCTAGTAGAGGGACGCCGCTTCGAAGAATAACGAAACACTGGAAATGTTGCCTGACTCTCATGCTTGAGTTTTCGTTGATCTCGTGCCGATTTTACCAGAAATCTACAGACTTGTAAACGTTGATCTATTAAAGATCGTTGTGGTTCTTCGTAACAAACTTGCGGCGGGCAACTCAGTTGTTAAGATTCATTTATTGAACGTTCACCAAATCTTCTTCATTAGAATATTTCCGTGTGACCTGTACAGTCAGTATTAAATCTGTCTTTCCTTATGGGCCGTGATCATACATCAGCCACAAACATCGTATTTTCTAGAACTGAACAAGTACAATGTGTTTGACTTTCAAATGCCAGGCGGATTTACACACGTTTTCACAATACAAATACATGTAGTCATAAGTTAAGTCGAGAAATTATAAATTTTCACTTGAATCTTGACTTACTCGTAAGCAGTGTAGTGGCGCGTGAAAGCACGTTGGACTGAGGGTCTTTCGAGGGAATTCTTTGGATAGCTTGTCAGTTTTACACAGCTCGCAAAACATTCTTTAAAAGTTCAAATAGAT
>JANSTQ010148113.1:0-22442 GCA_026167885.1 Bergia puertoricense
GTTTGTAACTACAGAGAACAACATTAAGAAAACACAAGTGCATCACGGGAACGATGTCAGTTGATAATCACTAAATCAGTTTAAGGCCTCGTTACGCTCTAAGCTTTGTCGTACAACTTTCCACGATCAAATTGTTACAACTTTTTACGATCAAACGACGATGTAAAATAAATTTAGAGCACGTGCTCGATGAGAAATGGTGACTATGTAGGATGATACTCTCAGAGTATTACTGTAGATCTTTTATGTTTGATTGTTTAAAGTTGTGAATTAGGTCGTGGCTAGCACGAAGACACGAGCATGGAGCGTACGAAAGCCCGATGAGGGAGCTGGAACAGGAATATGTACCTGATTACGTATCTTTTCAGAGAATGCATCCTGAGCTCTTTTATGAACGACATGAACTGGAAAGTATCGCCATTTCTTCGTCCGCTCGTACATGTGCAACAATCTTTAAATTGCTTCAGTATTCAAAATTGGTTCAAAACTTTTGAACTTGTCTAAAATCCTACTGTTTCCTAGGCTACGTTACGGCCACGAGAAAAGCTTCTCGTAGGTGCCGTCACACGTTACCACGTTTTTGTCGTACGCTATCGTGGCTTAGCGTAACGTAGGTAATCATAGGATAAAAACGTAGCGTGTGACGGAGCCTTTAAGACGGAACTAAACTACTCGTGTGTTTCACCACCCGTGCATTCCATGCAGTGGGCGTTAATTATTTGTCAACGCTCGCCCCACTATAAACCCATTTTCGATCAGAAAATGTGTAATTTTGAAAAAACTTCTCGCCTCCAATTTTGAAAAATAATTAGTATCAACCATTTCTTCTTGTCAAGACAAATAAAAACGAATGGTTCTTTTACGGGTTTTGCTTCACTGGCTCAAGAGTTAAAACACTGTTGTGATATATTAATAATTAAAATTTCTCGTTGGTACTTCACACATGCAATAACTTTTCTAGCTTTTGTAGTTTTGGCCTAAATGAGGTTACCGTTTCGCCAGAGCCCTAACCCTAAAGCAAACGTCAATTGTGAAAATTTTATTTTAGAGTTCAAGCAACTCAAGATTTATATTAAATAATGTAAAGCAGATCAGAATTAACTGTGATTGTTTATAACTGCGATACAAACCCAACGAGTTGTAGAGCATGAGAGAAGGATAAGAGGAACAGATATTGGAACTGAAACCTTTTAAAAAACTCTGATACGAACAATATTTTTTCCACCCACTAGCCTGGCTTGGGCCAATTGGAGAATTCAAAAGTACGTGTTATATGGGAGAAGAAAAGTTTTTTAAAAAGTTTATTCTGCGTTAGCGAGTGAGCTAAATACGTGTTTTGATCAACCAAGAAAGGTTTGTATGCTTTTTGCTCTAAGGTTTGGTGTAAAGCTGACGAATCGGACACTAACCTCGTCGCCAGTCAGTTATAATTAAAATTCACAAAATCTTCCTTTGCTATTTAACCAAAAGCTTTAGAAGAAATCATTACGATAACATGCAATGATCATTTGTGATCAACCCTGGCCTCCTTCGAACATTACCTAAAGATGAGCTGCTGAATTCTGGTTACCTATGTACAAACATTTTCTATAAATAGATTGGAGAAATGTTGTAAGCCTTAAGGAGTTTGAATGACTTATCAGTACCTTTATTCTTTCTATCATTTCATATTGATGTTGTAATGAGAAGCTAGATGTTGATAACCTTGGTGGGAGTAAAGTAGTTAAATACTGCTTGCCTGGCTGTACCATCTCGATCTTCATTGTTTTTTAATTCTTTTTTGCGTGCGCGCCGGCGAACATAATGTAGGTGCAATGATCTCAGTAAACCCAGTTTTATTGCAAAGATCTTCTTCTGGAATCCAAGTGTCCCGTTTTGCGCCCATTGATTACCCATCAGAACTGCGCAATGTTCTGGAATCTTTGTCATATATCGTACGAAGTCCTTCCGAATTTGACAAAAACTGGATACATGTATTTCGATTCGGTGGTGGAACAAAGTTCACGCCCTTGTGGCGCCTGTTAAACTTAAAAGCAGGAACCTAACAAGATTTGTCGGCCCTTTAATTAAGGAATTCCATTTCAATTGAAAGCCATCTGTTATATTATTAAATAGCTGTAAGTAGCCACTCACAAACAAATGCTTAGCACCCATTTCGTGTAGACTAGCTGTGAGACCGCAACATATTTAATTACCTGTGCGTACTGCGGGATTATATTGACTAGGTGTTCGAGTTCAGAGTTTAGGCTTTTAGTTGAAGTGGCATTAATAATGACATCAGAGACAGATATTATACTGCAACTGAAAGATAGTTATAATTACATAAAGAAAGAGTCAAAACTGTGTGAATGCATATTTCTAAAAGTGTAGCTTTGGATTTTATACTCTTGAAATATGGATCTGGAGTAGTAGAGAGTAGTTGAAGACTCACTTGATATGGTCGTATTAAAAGTTGGCTTTGCAGAACCCGAGTTGCTGAGAATCAATGGTAAATTACTTGGCAGAAATTACGTCCTTAACATGAAAAAGATCAGCGAGTATAAGCCAGTTGTGAAGTTGCTTACGATGAAGTATTGCAAACAATAATGCGAAAGTAAAATTGCAGTCAACTGCAATGAATCAACCAACATATATAGGTAGCAGTTACCGGCGCGACCAATGCAGATGGGCAGTGCGGAGACAACAATATTTACACTCAGAAATATGAAATAATGGCCGGACGCCAAGCAAAGATTCTTGAATTTAACAAACGGAATCTACTAATTGGAAACACATTTCAGTACTCTTAAATTCAGCTTCCACGTTTCACTTTCTGGGAGGATCTTTACTTTAACTTTAACTTTAATCTTTATTAAATTTCAAATAGCAAAGCTAATCCAGAAACTGCTCAGATGTTGGCGTAATTAGCGTTTTTTGCTGGGGGAGGAAACCGGAGTACCGGGAGAAAACTCTCGACGTCGGAGAGGGACGGCAAACCCAGCTTACATTCTTTCCCGGCCAGGAATCGAACTCGAAATTGATGAGAGTTCTTCCACAGTCTATAATGATATATACTACCCTTCGAAGCTATGAATTGTTTAACATCCCAGCAGAAGAAACTGAACGTTGACTCAAACATATAGGCTGCCTCCTGTGAAATGAGTCCATTAATTTTATTTACTTATTTATTTATTTGGAGATTTTCATAAAGCTAAGAAACAACGGTAGACTGGATATGGACTGGGGAATCATAGTACCGGCCAGGCTAACCCGTAGTCACAGAAATCATGATACTCCCGTATATCTCAACTACTGACTGTAGGATGCATGTACAGCATTTTATTGTAGCCACTAAGTTGAGGCTACTTAATAAGAATCTGGTGTAGGCAAATATCAGTATTATATTTATATTTCCCTTCCGTCAATGAAATTTATGCAATTAATTCTAACCAGTGTCAATAAAACTACCATTAGGGTTTGGCTGTTTGTAGACCTACTTGATGTTGGAGTAAAACAGACTAGATCAAGTGCAATTTGTATCGTTTTACCCACCGCCGAAAAAAATACATATATATTAGTTTATTTTGTTGTGGTTTGTTCAATTTTCTTCTATTCACATTTCGCACGAATACAAAAATGTTAATGAGTTAATAGGATGTCTGAGTCAATTTGTTTGGGAAGAGAGCTGCTTTTCGTTACACAATAACATTGAAAACAAAAGCTTTCGTGTTCTCGTCTATAGTTGTTTTAAAAATATACCAAAGAAGTAGCTTTTATTTGGTAAATACATACTTGTTATTAGAGCTGTGAAAAAAATTAATATATACTTTGGTTATTTTCGACCATTTCATGTCCAAAACGGCACCCCGTCATTTTGAACAAAAGCAAAACAAGCAATATTTTTATGTGTGTGAACTACGCCAAATGCTTTCCCTGGAAAATTCTATAGCTAAAGTTCTTGGTATTGTTTCTTCAACCGAGGGCTCGATTCTTTTCATTGACAATTTGTTACGTTTTGTGATATGATACATAAAGGTATCAGACCAGAAACAAAAGCTGCAGATGAATTATGTGGGAAACGTAAGAGTCAGAGCTCGGTGGGTTGGAGAGGGAACACTGTTTTCAAGTGGGAGTTACTAATCGGGTATCTAATTGGCCAACAGGCAGATCACAAGTTACCTCACACAAGGATTGACAAGGTTGTCCATTAAGACTGCAATCGAAACAAAGAACCCCGCAGGGCTTTTACAATGAGAAAATTTCCTCTTTCCCGCCGGTCGATCTCCCCACTTTTCAATGGAAACAAGTTTGTTTAAATCAATATTTTTGTGGGAGATAAGTACGTTTTGCTGCTAAGCTTTCAAGTAGACAAACTTGCTGATTTAACGTTTATTTGACTGTCAAATTTACGCGAAGTTCATCTGGCCGTTGTAAGTTTGAAAACAACGCCATTACAAATCCAAATATGCACACGTCTTTGTGAAACAATCACACTGCTCATGACAAAGGCAGGTAGCTGTGACCATAAATATGGGAGGGCGGGACTTACTCTACCAGATAGGAAGCCAAGTTGGTTTTGATCACGCGGAGATAGTGCGCGAATCAGTCCTTTCTTCAACTCGATCAATAAGGTAAGAATCGCTCCGTTTTTTCGTCCAAGAGTTTAATTTCTTATTATCTAGTGTGCTGTGTTTGTATTGGAATTTTTAATATCTTCGATTGGCAGCGCACGAGTATCTAGTATGCAATATGAACTAGACTTCTTTCCCTTGCTTTCCCGTTTGATATAAGAAATTCCTAAGAGCCGACCATTTTATAAATATAAACCCGCGGTTGTTTGTGCATTTCGCTGTTAACTTTGCAGACGAGGCAGTTTTTGTTCTTAAACTGCCGTTGGTCAGCTAACGGAGGGACAACAGGAAAGGAGAGAGTTCGAAGTTTCTTTGCTTTCCAAAAACTAGCGAGTTTTACAACTATTTGCACAATGTCTACCAATAAACCTGTTTTCCAACTGGAAATATTCCTGTAGGTGAAAACCTATAAAATGAAATAAGCTGACTGGTTCTGCTTCTCTTGATGAATGACATTGTTTAGCGTTAAATTTTCCAGATTCTAAAACTTAGGTCCAGTCCTCCAATTCAGAGTTGCTTGTTCTCTAAAGTCAACACTGCTAGAGAACAAAGAAGTATCCGTTTTATTTTCTCACACCATAATAGCTAATTATATTTCACCACCAATTATTTTTTAAAAGTTTGATCCCAACAGCTTATTTCCTTCCACCTTTTGTTGTTTTAAAAGTTAATTGCGAATTCATCTTCAAAAGCGGAACTAAAACTTTGACGCAACGAGCAATGCAAAAAGAGCTCAAAAAGTCAGTGTTTGCCACCTAATGGCTCTGAACAAAATAATTGTAAAAGAACGAGACATTTCAAAGAAACTTTGTTAATGAAAAAATATCTTCAAACCAACGTTTTTTTACTCAGAACGAAGACTGAAACAATTTGATTGACAAGACAAGTTACCAAGTTACCATCACGTTCAGTTTTTCGTTGTTAATTATTGTTTCTAAAACCAAATAAACTAAAATATAAAGGTTCAATCACACGTTTTCCCTTAAAACTTCTTTTTAAAAAATAAGGTAACTTTTGAGAGTCGTCAGCTGATAACAAGGCTGGCGTGGTCACCCACTAGTGAACGAGCTTGGAAAAGATTCCTAAGCCTTAAATAATAGTTTGTCTTGAACTCATGTTAATGTCGAGGTATTTCGGAATAAATAGAGACGCGGACAGTCATGCAAGGTTTGACTATTGTCTTTCGTCGGTCACTTTTCGTTCTCGTCCTTTCGTATCTTTCCTCTGCCTGTATCATGATAACTTTGTCAACGAATACAGATATTATCGATAAGTCGATTGAACTGGTTTCTGAAGGAATTGTTCAATTGTGTACATGATTTTAAAAAAACTAAAGATTTGAAAGCACGCTCCTTATTGATTTCCGATAACAAAAATATTAAACTTAATGAAACTCAAAACAAATTTAAAATCTTAACTCGTTTTTATGAAAAAGAAATATTTTTAATAAAAGATACTCAGAAGGGAAAAAATTAAAGAGAGGCCGCTTTTACTGATAGTCAAAATATTCCAGACTTTGAAAAAATTGAGATTACTCTAATGGAACTTTATCATTTATTCAACATATGTTTTATCACCGAAACTAACGAATAGGTCAAACAGGTACTATTTTCGGGAAAGCGGAACTTCCTTAACGGGTCGCTTTGTTTGACTTATTGTCCATCACAGAGTTGACAGCAAGTTCCGTGTTTGGGCCATCTGTTTCGTTAGCATTTGAGCGAAAAGAGAAGCTCTAGGATTGCAAAGATTTGTCAATGAACAGTCAAATTTTAGTGGTTGTATAGGTCGGTGCCGAACATACACCATTGTTAATAATGTTTACATTAGAGATAATATTTTGAACAGGTGATCGACTCTATTACAAGACCAAATAAAAACACAATTAACTATTGATTTTCTCTTTCGAGTGACTTCTACAAGTTCAGAGTCAACGACAGAAATTTACATAAGTATAAATTGAACAAAACGAAATCTTCTCCCCTAATGCCAGACTCTGTTTGTGACTCAAAATGTCGTTAATTATTTTAGTTTCTCTTTTCGTATTACGCATGTATCGACTGAAGATACCTTAAACTTCAAAATCACACAGAACTTTCATGACAAGGCATACACTTGGTTAAAGTCAACAACATTGTTAATATCAGGAGTAGAAAGTCCTTCAATCGCTTTCCCCGACGGAACGAAACTGTCCATTGGTCTGATATCTTCATTAGAATTTTAAAATCAGAATCTTGACGATGTTATTGTTTTCATTGTGGCAACAGATGCATTACCACACAGCAATAGAGCATGCGACCCAAAGAGTTACAGCTCCTAAATTTGTTTTGGTAACGTGTCGGGGGTTCTGTCTGCCCCACAATCCTTTGGGGTCTTTGTCAGAGTTGTACCACTGCGTCAATATGTATCTACTGCTAACAGAATTTTGACGAGAAAGAGTTTTAGTTTATTTTGCCGAATAACATTCATAAAAACCAAACTATTCCTTGTACTCCGGAAAATGAAGAGAAGAGCCTTCATTGTAGTTTAATTTGGTTTAGTGCATTAATTTGCCACTCAGTGTTTTAGGTTACTCGGCCTTAGTCGTTACAATTTCAAATGGATTGAGAATGGAAGTACCACAAGTCTTAAACTATAAAACATTATTAACCTTTGTGCGGAACAACATCAAAATTAACTTGTGTTTCCAGATAGCTGTGTTGCTCGCAATATGCATTGAGATAGAGAATACATAAAATTAATATATTTACTGCTTTACCACATCTAATCTTTTATTCCTCTTGTTCAAACTCTTTAACAAATGATAGTTTTACACGCCATTATGGTTGGAACAACTAAAAGGAATTGTGGCGGCGGGTTATACTTTCACTTTGTTATTTTAAATACGAAAAGATTAAAAAAAAAGTATGTTGACAATTGCAGTCTTTCTGCTATGGAAAAATCTTTTTGTTGGCAAAGTGGCACAGTGTTCTTAACGGCATTAATATTTGGTTTAAAAAACAACAAAACACAGGTTTAAATGAAACTTCTCATGCTTCCATGTGTTTCACGGCTGAGATAGCAAAGTATGTTATGCTAAAGATGCTCGTGTCTGAAGAGATTTGCTCTATTACTGAACTACCAAACAAACGCGCTGGGAGGTATAAGTTTACAATGAGGTTATTGTAGGTTGAACATCTCAGCCTCAATAGTTTGTTTTGTATCTTTTATTTATATAGAAGGCTGTGATACTGCATGTGTTTGACGCTAAATGTACTCATAGTCAAACTTTGTGTAAACAATATGCTTCCAGTCACGTCAGTTACGCATTGCGACCATGATTTTGAAGATTACACATATCTTAGCATAATGGAAAATTTAGAAAAGATTAACTAGTTAACGACTGCTTTGCCTTTGGCAGAGCAAAGACTTCTAGTGTTTTAAAATATTCAGCTGTCTCTTATAGTAATATTAAAC
Organism: Bergia puertoricense; assembly: GCA_026167885.1. NCBI lineage: Eukaryota > Metazoa > Cnidaria > Anthozoa > Zoantharia > Parazoanthidae > Bergia > Bergia puertoricense. Next base: position 8,064 of record JANSTQ010148113.1, read on the forward strand.
GCTGCAATGAAGTTTATCACTTTAATAGTGAAAATGGCAGCTTAAAAACCTTGCTTGTTTTCGATTTTGGTCATTGGGCCGTCTAACAGACACAAACAAGTAATCAACTCGGTATTTGGAACCGGTATTTAAAAATGACAAGTTTATTTTAACTTGAATAAATTAATCAGTTCTTCTATTCAAGAACTACAATCCATTGAATGTAAAATTATTACCTGGAAATCGTGCCACTTCAGTAAAATTTTTTTAAAAATAGCAACTCATATAATCGAGGGATCTTTCTTGATTTAATTACAGCTATTGTTTTCTTATTTGCTTGAATACAGTTAAAATAGCCGCTTTTGCATTATAGATTCCGTTGAGTTAACACGTGTCATAGAATACATAATTCATTCTGAAGTGTTTCTTTATGAATTCTTGTGAATAGCCCCTTGAGGTGTCTTCATTTCAACAAAACATACTATCTAATTATAACCTTTCTTTGATTTGGCATGAAACCGACAAGACTACAAAACAAAAGAAGCTGGTCGATAACGCATGGCCAAACACCAGTGCAGCCTTCTTCCAACACTCGCAAAGCTCGATTTTTTTTTAAAAACTGAGTTTTCAAGATTTACCATCCGATGAAAACTTAACAACTATTAACAAGGTTTACATTTTAACAAAGTATTAAGCAAACACGGGGTTCGTAAGCCCTACCGTTATGTAAATATAAGCGTTTACTTTCTTAATTTACAAAGGCATTTTAAGGAATCGTTTGATGCCGCCGCCACTTCATTCTACACCAAACTCATTTGGCTTTGACTTGTTCACGGAAAGACTGTCAAGTTCGTGTTAAGCATTCGATTAAAAATACATGACCTGCCGCATTCAATTCCAAAGAGATCGTTATCAGTGTCTTCTAGAAAGCAATGTTCTCGCAGACAATAGCAAAAGAAACCGCCTCGCCAAGTTTTACTTGTGTTTTATGCTAACCAAAGTCGAGCCTAAGTTGTTATCAATTCCCTGTGTTACAGAAACGGAACAAAAGCTCAATACTCGGAATGCATGCTATTCACTCTTCGCCACGCTCTACCGACATCACCTGAGTCAAAAAATATGAGTAGGGGGCGTTTCGATCCAATTTACACTCCGACTTTTCATTTTGGTCTGAAGATGAGCGTGGTATAAGCTTTTTCCTAACCTCCCTGTAATTACGTCCTAGCACCGTACCCGCAGGCGAGCTGCCCTTTCTAATCAACTCATTGTGACACGACCCCTCAATTCTGGGTAATAATAGGGACAGGTTTATGGTCTAGTAGAGCAGCTGCCAGCAAGTCAACAGTTTATATTGAAGAGCATTTTTATTAGGATTGGTCGAATTTGTCCTTAGCGCAGTTGAAGGGCTATCAGACGATCGCGGCACTTCAAATACAAACTAATTAAATCTATCAATTTCTAGTCGGCTGATAATTCCCAAACCACGCCTGATTAGAGTCAACTTTCTCACTGCATGTGTGTTTTAGGTTAGCGAGTGATAACCAAGATTCGCTGCACGGAAGAAGCTTATACCGGACATAGTTCTTGTTACAAAAAAACCCACAAGAATCATTTGGCTAAAGATCAAAACAACAGCCACTGATGTATGAGCAGATGCTAAGGAGCTTTCACAGAGGTACGAATTTATCGTCTTAATGTTATTTTGGTCATTTTCATCCAAAATTTACAGGTATTCGTTTAATGCTGTGAACTGGACAGATGAAAAGGCGACAATCTCATCTCTGAATTGACTAACAGGATGCTATTAGCCGATGAACCGGAATTTTTGCATTGCCTCTACGAATTTTATAATAAACTGTCATTTAAAATTTAGAAGGAAGCACAGTATTTAACACCTGAACTTTGCAAGAACAGGTCTGAAAGTAATTTATTTATAAAAGTGAGCGTTTTTAATCTGAAACAGCAGGCAAGTTTTTGGCTACAGCTATTAAGTGTAACATTTCGGTGCATATCGACTTGATTTATTTCTCTTTAAGCTTAAGAGAACTTAGCTGGATAATTCGAACAGTAAACAAATGTTTGCTTAATTGATATATACATAGCCAAAATGGTACACAGCATGCGAGCAATCATATAAAATGTATACAAGACCGCATAGAGCGTTAAAAAGTTGAACTATACACAGTTATTATTATCGTGTAAACTATCAGAGATCCCACAGTGTTTTACTGCTTCGGGAGCTTGCAGTACTACGAAATCCCCTGTACTTGAGGAGCGCTCGTTGAATGGATTTTTTACTCCTTGATCGATTTAAATACAGACTCGACATATTAACGTATAACGCATGTAAACTGTACTTTAGATTTCCCATTGGGATTAGGGCCACTAAAGAAATGCAGTTTAATTATCGTTTGCAGTAACTTTGCAATTATTTCTACCGGTGTCTTATTGTCGAGTGAAAATATATCAAGCATTGAGTACATGTGTTTGTGACGTGAAGGAGACCTGTAGCTGTCCCAAGACGCTAGTCTTGGTCTGTTATTTGGCAGACTAGCCAGCTGTAGTAAGGATCAGAGTTGATCAACAAAGCTTTTCCAGTGACAATCACATTTGTTATGTAAACCCCAAACTGTAGAGGTGTGAATGAGGTGATAGTGTTATTGTTTGTATTGCTATCCAAAAGGCCGGACCGCCGCTCCGACTACATGTTTGGGATAAATTATGGTGTATGCTTGTGATCTGATCGTCTTACGCCTCCAGCCCGCCCCCTTGAACATGACTTGAACGCCCCCTATTCCGGCACTAGCCACCCACTAACTTAGTGGCTCTATTTTGGCTGCACTGGTAAATTTGCACTTTGTCGCGGCGCCAGTTGACGCAAGAATGATATCGACCTAAAGGTCCTCAAGATCTACATTTGAGGGCTCAGAGTGCATGTTTTTGCTGCATACGTCACCAAGTCTTCTCTAGATGAAGAATTCATTGAGATTCAGCTAATGGCCACTTCCGATAGTACTCCAAACATGTAAAGTGAGCTATATGCTCTCGAGCAATAGTCTTTAATTTTTGGCCGGAAAAAGCAGGTGTGAAGACATTGAAAAAGCTTTAATTGTCAACGTTTTGGTGACTTAAGGGTCTTACCGCGTTATCCATGATAGGCGCATTGTATTGTCCGAGCTGATCGGCTTCGTATAATAGTGCCATTTGGAACATCTTATTATATGTCAACAAATCCCTATCATTCAATCATATTTGTCAAGACGCGCCCTGATTGGCTCGCGACAAGGAGAGCGGCATGTTAAAAGAGTTTTCTGTGCCGCGTTGACTCGGTGAATCAAAACGCTTACGTTTATATGAGGCGGAAAGAAACCTCTGAATATCACAGCCAAGAAAACATTAAGAACAAGAGATTAAACAGTTTATTTTTCCTTTCCCATGAATAACTGCTTCGTTTTACAGGTCGGTGATAAGAGTGAAGTTATGTGTTTGTAGCGGAATTTAACTTGATTTGATTACAGCTTTTGTCATAAGCTGATTACTAGCATCGCTAATATGATATCTTCCGATCCGTTCGTTCGCGGCTATTCTAGGAACAGACATCGTCGTGGATAAGACCAAGAACTACTCCTCTTGCAATGTTGGCTGCAACTTGTAGTCGGATTGGACAGCAAACACCTCCGCCACAAATGGAAGCTACGGTTGGGAAAGGATTTTATCCTTGGAAACAGACCTCGTCCATCACGGCATCCAGAGCATCGCGGCTGTCAGATACAGCTTTTGTCACCAGTTATCCAAATACGAGCTGTAGCGAGGCTGTTGGTGGCCAGGCGAGCGAGCTGTTTTTACCCAACCAAACAGTTTCTAACTTCCACAGTGCTGTGGCAGATCCTATAGCAGTTGGACGCCTTCATCATCAGGCAGCAGTTGAATCTGCGATTTATCCTCGCCTCCCACATCCATACGAGTCCAGCGCGCACCAAGGTTGGTTCAAGCAGAACGTAGAGTCTCACTCGCACCATACACACACTCAACCGTCGAGGCCAAGTTTCTGGGAGATGCACGGTAACCCATCTTGGATCGATCAAGCTCACCCTACTAGCCCCCTACATCCAGGATTCACACATTACGCAGGGCTATCACACGAATTCTCACCCTCAAATGTTCCGCATGCTATGACTCCAGTCTCCGTGGCTAACATTAACCACGGTCATTTCCTTCCTAGTCCTTGCCTAGGAAGTGATGCTGCCAAAGTGGGATTGCCAACATATATAGATGTGCCTTCATATATTCCCGGCCCGCCAGCTTTGTTACCAACAGTTCAAAGCGTAGCGAGAGCAACTAGACGTTACACTGGGCGAGCTACTTGTGATTGCCCGAACTGTCAGGAAAACGAAAGGCTCAGTGCAAGCGGAGCCCCCTTTCGCAAAAAGACGCAGCATATTTGTCATATTCCTGGCTGTGGTAAAGTGTACGGGAAAACGTCTCATCTGAAGGCTCATCTACGCTGGCACACGGGAGAAAGGCCGTTTGTTTGCAACTGGCTGTTCTGCGGTAAGAGGTTCACAAGATCTGACGAACTACAACGACATTTGCGCACGCATACAGGCGAGAAACGATTCGCCTGCCCTACCTGTAATAAGCGATTTATGCGGAGTGACCACCTTTCTAAGCATGTTAAAACGCACAACGGTAGTGGCAAGAAAAGCGATTCAGAGAAGGGAGAAAAGGACGAAGATAAACCACCTTCTCCCGGGGACGCCAGTGCGGGAAGTGAGGCGTCGAGTGTAAAATCTGAAACAAGTGAGAGCTAATGAGTAATGGCGTTAGTTCTGTTATACTTTTGCAAAATTCGAATGGTTCTATGGAGCTGAAGACACTGACATTAACTCCGCAAAACAACTTTAGCAATGTAAGCCCTTCCTTTGTACTATGATTTTATTGACAAACACATTTTGAGAGCTATTCTCGAGATAACAGGATGAGGGGAATTGATAATATTAATAACAAGTCGAGTCAAGTCAATATTGACTCTCACGATCTGACAGTTCAAATGTTTCCGTCTGTGTCTAGCAAGGTCTTGCATCACTGCCAAAGAACTTAAAAATATAAAAAATGCCTATACGTATACAGTACTATATATTGAGGTTGTGTATTTGTATATTTTATCGAGATACTGATATATCTTATTTAAGGGAAGGCTTAGATTGCATAGGTTGTGTGAATGAAATTTTACAAGGTGTTGTCGAAATTATATTAAGATTGCTGTATTTATATCTGAAAGTTTATTTAATCTGAGAAAGATTCGAAGTCTCTTACTGTATCCTTTATAATTTAAGAACATCAGTTTAACTTCTATGAAGTTTGTCTGGTTGTTGTTGTGTATATACGTTCATAAATTGTTCAACAATGCCGTACACACTGTATGTTGTCAGGAAATTAAAAGTGCTTCACTAAAATACTACAAATTCTTTGGTGTTTTGGGTTCCCATTGGGATTTTAATCGTCCACTTTCGTCTGAAGTCTGTAATAACGACTGACAATAATTTGTGAAACAAATATAACCATTTAACAGTAAAATCGTTGTTTCAATGACTGAAGGGACCCTATGGCGCAATACAATGGTTTCCACAACAGGACGCTCAAATGAATTCCTCCCCTGTGAGCCGGAGATATTCCGCGTTAATGGCGCTGATATTTTCAGCTTCCGATTCCTCTTTATGAAGACAGATGTGTTTTTGGCTCAAGTTCTCCATTATTCGATAACATTAGAGTTAAGCAGAAACAGCCGGAATGTTTCATTTGTTTATATTTTGGAATGAATTAATGAAAGTAGTTCTTGAGAGGAGAAATGAAATATATATATAATATATATATATAAGAAGTTCTACTTACTCAAAGTGCAAAATCGATTATGGGATCTGGTATTTATTTAACCTTCAGTACTTATTACCAAACTAAGACAAGAGAACTAAATTCTACACGAAGCAGTTGTTCTCTTATTTTGCTATTTCCGAATTTCTGTGGTGTTTCCTTCGTGTTCAAACTCAAAGATTGCTTGGTCAAGCTCGATCGACAAATTTGCTCCAAGAGCAAGTTTGCATGACAACACTACTTCGCTGAGACAAACTACCAACACTAGTTATGAATTTTAAAACCAAACAAAACCTAGGCGTCTTTGCTTTATTGAAGACGCTTCAACATTCCTTTTGCTTACAACTTTTCTCTGCACAAATTTGTTTGTTTAGGTTTTTTTTCTAGTTAATATTTAGAAAGTCGGTACCGCCGGTTTGTTGGATTTGATAACCGGGCTAATTCTGAGGCGACAAACCTCCGACAAAGCCTGTTTTGCTCAGAGAAATGCTTCGTTACACTTCAAAGGAAGCATCTCAAGTACTTGAACACTATGTCTGAATTCTCGAGAACCGCAAAATAAGAGATCGCTTCAACAGCAATTCTGACTCTTGTCCAACTGAGTCTGGCTGAGCTTTCACATCAACAAAATTAGTCATCACGAACTAGTTCTGACTATCTACTTTCTTAGGCTGGAAAGTTAATTAGAGAAGATACTTTGTTTGTTTAGTGCTCCATGGCGAGTATTCCATAAATATAAACAGGAAAATTTCTTTGAATTTCTTCAGTTGTTCAGGCTCATCAACTCGAAAAGGCACAGCTAACTGAGTCAACACGATTTCAACTGAAGAGTTTTCGATGTTATCATAGAAAGACAAGTTGAGTATGAAAGGCCGAAAGGGCAAAGCATAATTACGCCTCTTTTACACCCCCCAACTTATGTGGCGTCTTGGTTCTAAGCAAAAACAGGATAGCTATTTTGTGGTAATCTATTGTAGCTATTATCAATACAGGCCGAGAGAAAAGAAAACGAACTATACCGACCGTCCTCTCATATCAACTGTCATGTTCTGATAATTGAAATAATAACTAATCCAGCTATTTCGAATACCGACACTCCTACTAAATCAGTTTTATAAACAGATGAACACCTTCCACACTTCTGTTAAGCTGAAGATAAACTAAACCCTGTCATAAAAGTCCTCTGCGTTTACAAAATTTTCACTTTCTTATCAAAACCTTAATGAAGAAACTCTAGAGCAAGAAGTTTTCATAGAAGACTCTCCACTATGAGTCGCAAACAGCAGCGGTAAAATAAAAAATATCGTGTTTCCTTTGTTGGCCCAAGGCTATGGGAGAAAACTCTGATTGATGTTCAACATTATTAAAAAAAAGTTCGTGTATAATTGGGGACGAAGTTATCAGAACCGGAAGGCATATACACCGATCTTATTAACCGCAGAAATGGCCTCTGGCAAGCGGAGTCTTTTTAGTGAATATTTTCACATTCGTCACTGAAGGTCTTGGACAATAACTGATGTGTTCGAGAAAATTTGTAATGAGGGAGAACATTTTATCTTTTCGCCTCTGAAAATTTTCATGCGAAGTGGTATTTTTTTTTTTTGGTTCTTTCGAAGAGCAAAAGTTGGTAAATTGGTAGTCTCTTGTCAGTCGGCAAAGCCAGCGAAAGCTGGTCCTCCCATGACAAATTAGTGTCTCGGCCGTATGATTGTCTAGAAAGATATTACTTTCTTGTTGTTCCCACCCATATAATATAATATGGGTGAAAAGCTATCCCTTAGTTTGGCATAATTGTTTTCACAACAAGCAAATACGAGTTCAGACGCAAGTTTTGAGATAATGTAGATGACTATAATAAAAGGGAAGTGCGGTATCGAGTTTTCGAATACAGGGCGGTTCATTTTAAGACAGGTGTATGGATGGCTAAAAACCAACCTCAATCTTCAGATTTTTCAATATTTGCAGCACACCACGGGTTTTGAGTAATCGTGGTTAATTGTTCATCAAAGACTCTCCGATTGAAATCACACCAGGGGTCCTCTTAATGGATTGTCCATCGCCAAACTAAACAGTGAAAGAGATAGCCAGATTAATAGACGGAGCCTGCAACCAGGAGCGGTTATAGTACAAATATGGACAAGCTGGATAACTATTTTGATAACCTGGATCACAAAAGCCGCAACATTTTTTTTTGCAGGTGCGGTATATGCCCTTCAAATTAATCAAATATATCATAAACCAGCATATGGAAACGCTTTTATTTGTTTATATCAGAGTGAAGATGTATTTCCCACTTCTTGTTCAATTGTGATTTTGAAATGAGAAGCTAGCAAAATTTAAATTGAGGCGGTTTTCACAGATAATAATTATTTACCTACTGTGAATTAAACAAAGTTCTTAGTTCGAACATGCAATTCATTTGTTTGTTTTTTGGAGAAAATTTCTGTTTTCACTGTGTGAACTGATAACTAGCTTTTTTAACCTTTCTGAGAAAATTGGAAACTGAGACCGTGCTAACACTACTAAAAAAAATGTTTGTGTCGTCTATTTTATCATTTCTATTGCTTTATCTTTTATTTCAGTCTTGAGAACTTTTCAAAACGACGAATTAAACTTTGTCACGTATAAACATATACTTCAAATCACAAATGTGAAATATATACATATATAGATACTGACCATACTTAAAGAACAAATCTGCCTTTCTGGTCTGATACTAAGGTATTGCGGATCGATTTCCTGAAATTTTTGGAAACAACCCAAGTCTGTTATTTCAGCCAATTTTTATGATTATTTCGTTATATATCAAGCCGGCTGGTACAACAATTGCAGTGTTGTTAATTTTACTAACTAAAAATTAAGTCCGTTAAGCCCTTGACTGGCTTGAATACAAAACGTTGTTTTTTCTAATAGTTACTTGTAAATCCCTTGCTAGTTAGCTAGCATTGCAAACACATCATCCTAATCTTACATTAGTTTGATTTCAGCTACTGTTGATTTTCTTTTATCAGTTTTGAAGTTTCCACAGAAATGTCATTTTACCATTCTAAACCAAATTGGACAAAAAAACGCTTCTCTTGTGTATGGTGTTTACTAGAAATACAGTAGTTTTTAAAATATTCTTTAAAAATATATGAGGCAGTTTACAGTAAAGTGTAACCAGCATTTTCACAAATGAGATTGTTTTTGTCATCTGAAATATAAATTCGTAATTTGTTCGAAGTTTTAACGCAGTTAATCTGTATTCGTTTCATAAAAATGTGTCAGATTCTCGCTTCTGCTGTACCTAAATTTTGCTTATATGTAAGTATATATTCCGTCTGAAAATTACTTATTTGAACAACTGCTTCAAAAGCGGAACATTTGATTATACTTGAAATGTTGTTGTTGTCTATTTTAATACTGAGCAAAGTATTAGCTAGGATTAATCTAGCTTAGCCGTAGAACATAATTATCAAGGACGTAGATATTTGCATATTTGATGACGAATTATTTGTTTAATTTCCCCTTGTACAGGTGACTGTCGTATTTCGATTGAATGCGCGAGAACAACTATTCGTTATTGTAAGTGTATCGCATCACAGAACTCGGCGCTTTATCATATTGTATGCTCGAGTAGTTAGACTCGTGATAAAAAAAACTTAGTATATTTTTGTAAATACTGAAAAATATTAGGTTCAAGCTTAAAAATTAGCTGGGCTTTACTTAAATAATACAAGATACTTTTGATAATAATTGCGGTGTGTGGAACTCTGAAATGTTTTATTGATCGCAGCAGAATATTATTTGCGATTTATAGTCTTTACTTCAGTGATGAGATGAGTTGCTGAGATGACCAGAATATCAAAAATTGACTGTTCAGTTACTCAAAAGAGCAAAGAGATAAATTGGTGGATGGTTATATCAGATAGCTGACGAGATAACTCGTAATATGATTCTTGTTCGGTTTCGTAAATGATTTTCCAAATCGAAAACATTACGTCAAGAAACAACTAAAATACGCTTAAACTGATAAACTACTTTATCAGAAAACAGATAACCCTGTTTGTTTCGTCTTTCAGTTATAGTCTATGATTTTCACGAAATTTATTATACTTTCCTCAATCGTCCCGGACCTCCGTCAAAATTTTTATAGACTGATCGTGAGTTGTCCTAAAACCGGGAGTAGAGAGGCGGCATTTCGTTTCCTATCGGTCTATTTCCTTTATACCAACTTATCGAAATATTGCAGCTAATTGATCAACAATATCACGATTACGAAGGAGAAATTTCATTCCCATTCGAACAGACAAAAGACTTTGTAAGAGCCCTCCTGGTAGGCAAAAAACAAGCTCGATTACTCTGACCACCTACTAGACTACAGACGCGTGAAATGCGCCGATTATTGACCATCTAAATGTCAGAGTTTTCCTGAAAGAACGATAACTAGGCTTGATTTTTCTTTATTGTTGATTCTTTTGTGCTAAAGCACCCCCGGCAAACACGAAACAAGTGACCTTTGCAGATATATTGGAGCTGAAATTGCAACCACTGATCTTGAACATTTTAATATCTTAATTATAGTTATCAACCCAGCACAAAGACGCGAGTTCTGGATAAAAAAAGATGATGGCGGCCATATAAATGAAACGATAATGAGTCGGCAAACTTATCTGAGAAATGAACCCTATTTACCCTCGATCAATATTTGGGTAATTTTAAATTCTGGATTGAAAATTTGGTCAGTTCTAAATGTGGCTGCGTGGTATGGCTCAATGACGGTTCTTCTTTAAGTGGCTTTAACGCTAATGATAGGAGGAATTTGCATATATCGATAAAAGTGCTGTTCTAAAACTTGAAGGGTTTGTTCTTTTTTAGATGTCATAAACACAGTAATATGTTGTCAAAATACAGATTTGAAATGAAAGATGATATGACAGAGGCTCGCTTTAGCTTGATGCCTGAAGGAGCTGGACTGTCTTAATCGCTGAACTACGATTTTTTTGCTTATGTTTAAGATGACTGTGAAGTAGAGTTTATGCCCTTGAGCTAAACGTACACCAATGTGAAATATTTACCGCTCTTCCTGAATGCAGCATCTCAGTCAATGGAAATATATACATATAAGTGTGTGTGTGTGTGTGTTATATGTGTTGTTATATGTATATAGTATATATATACATAACAACACATAACACACACACACAACAAAAACAACACGACACGCGCGACATGACACAACACACACACACACACACACAGTTGCGCATAAAAGCAGATCGTGCCTTCCTTTCTCCCTTTTATCAGAACTAAGAGGTAATTTTTCCTTATATGATTCTTTTTCCCTCCACCCACCCCGGCTTCGTTTCTCGTCCCTTCTGAGCGTCACCTTGCTCCTCTCAGTCGGTTGACTTTACCAACGGTACCAGTTTTCCACATCTGCAAGTTACTCTCCATCTAGTCACCAATCTGCAATCCTTTGACCCTTATAAGTCATAACTTAAGTCAGTCCGTCGAAGTTTCAAGATGTACAGCCTTGCAGAATATACTAACCTATAAAGTGTTCTGAGACAGAAACAATAAGTATATCTGTTGTTCAGTCTGTTGGTTATTTGCCTTAATTATGAGAGGCTGGTTTTTCAGTCACGAGTCTATGAGTTTATTGAGAAACCGAATCAATGAGTAAGAAATCAATATTTCTTTTCAAACGTGTGATTCACATCAAAAACTTTTAAACATATAAACTGTATCCTACCCTCAATCATAATCCCAACCAAACCTTAAACCTAATGGACCGATGAATCAAATACCATATTGTTAATTGTTGGTCCAAATTCTAACCCTAAAACTAACCTTAAAACTGTAAAACTAATCTTAACTCTAACCGTTTCTTTTCATCGACTCAAAACTCACAACTCATAACTCAGTCGTAGCTCGTGACTCAAAACTCATTGATTCATTGACGCATAACCCATAACTATGACTCTTGAATCATAACTCATAACTCATAATTAACTCATATTTCATAACTCATAACTCATAATTGACTCATATTTCATAACTCATAACTCGTAAGTCATTAGTCTAAACTCGTTTGTCTCGCAAAACAATGGCCCTCCAGTGATGATACTAATACAAGAAAGGGAAAAATGTACTTTTCAATTTTTCAAAGCAGGAACTACGGCTCCGGCCGATTAGAACTGCTTTCCTATTTCTGTGACCTGAATTGGAAAAATCTTCATAAATGGTTTTCCAACAAGGTCTTTTAAGATTCTATGCTTAGGTTTGGTAACTGGTCGAGTTTCAGGCCAGAACTGTGACTCAATTTTATTGACAAACAGGCGGGTACATTCAAAATGTTGAGGCTTAGCCTGAATATAAACTTTTAAAGATAACTATCTTAGTTTTACGTTAATTATTTATGCATCTTAACATGCATCTATTGCAAGTTTTGCTTTGAGTGTGCACCGTGCTTTACAACTGCAAATTACAAATAAAATGAGCTTATTTCTTATTAAGAAGGGAACAAAGACGTGCGCATATTTCCACCACCAGCGGCATCAGCAGCAACAACGGCATCAAACTTCAACATCAGTACAACGTCAACATTAACATCAACATTATGATAATGACAACAATAATCGTAAAAAAGAGAGTTTTATAATATGTTCAAAGGCGCTTTACAAGTATAATATATCAAACAGTAAAAAATGTAATAAACGTAGAATAAAATAAATAGTAAAATGTACAAAATACTCCTTGACTATGTTGTCGATCGTTTCATAAAATTGAGATGGAAGGACTGTCCTTAAGAGATTGATGAATACTGTTCTAGAGATGGGTTGAAGATACAAAAACTATCAACATTAGCTTCGTCATCAGCAACATCGCCATCACCCTGGACATTATCATTATCAATAACCCTGGACATTATCATTATCATCAACATCACCCTGGACATTATCATTATCATCAACATCACCATCACCCTGGACATTATCATTATCATCAACATCAGCATCAACATCAATATTGACATGATATCATTAACATCAACATCAATATCAGAATCACCATCGACATCGACAAATTAATACTATCATCAGCATCATTGGTCTTGAAATCAGTATCAACATCAACAAAAGCAATTGCAAAATGATTTCACAGTTTCGAACTTTTTAAAATTCTGAACTTGTTCTTTTTTTTTATTATTATACTTTGTAAAACAAACGCCAAAATACAATCTGCGTTCTTTAATAGCCATATAGGTGAGATGATCAACAATTTCTTGTACCGACAAAGCACAAGGTTTATGGGGTCGTTGTTTCAATCAAACAGGAAACCATGCTATTTATTTGTGGTTAATATGCAAACGCCGCTTTTTAAAACTCCAGTCAATCTGATTATTGATATTTTTTAAGACACAGACAAGTTTATAAATCGAAAACAAATCTACTCAACAGCGACTGATTTCACCTCATTGCATGATTTTTCCTAACTTAAACGCACCTGATATAAGCTCTTGACAGCCACAAGCCAGCGCCTTAACGGCTCGCTATTTCAGGTATTTATATACATTTATTCCATTATATTAAGACTGTCATAGTTTTATTTATCTTTTCACTTTCAGTTTTCTTTTCTGAATTGCAATTGTGAAAAAGACAAACACGATCGTATAATTCCGAAGCAAAACTCGTTGTTTTAAGCCTGTTTTCAGGAAAAAAAGAGTCTCACAATCGATTCTATATAACTTAATCGGTTTTAGGAAATGTATGCATGAGGTGGGTTCGTTCGAGACAAAAAATGAGAGCTCCAGTGTGTTATATCGCACAAAAACGAGACGAGATCGCTCGCTCATTGAGCTGATGAAAGACGCAAATTGACAAAGGTTACCGCGATTAGCCGCCAGACGGAACCGAACATATTCTTGGCAAACGAAGCAGCTGCAGAGATAAGGCACTTTAATAGTTTAATAATGGAACAGCAAACACAACGATTAGCTGAATTACGAAAAAGTGCACAATTATCTGATAAACTCATTTGTACAGAACTAGTTTTATAGCCTCGGAAAGTGCCTTAACATAAACAACTTGAAAGACAAGCGCCGTCGTTACAAAAAAACACTACTTTTTAAAAACAGAAGTTAATATGAATGAGGATACTTTATTTATTTCTGATTATAATTTTGAATATTTCCTTTCTTTCTTATCTCCAAAAGCTGTGAACGACTTTCCTTCTTGATCGAGTCGCGACTGAGTTTCTTATAATACAAATAGTTACTCAGAATAGCCTTGTGGATCAAAGAATTTAAGCATAATTGAACCAGACCGAGTTTGGCTTACGTATAGATATACACATACAAATATGATTAATTTTTTAAAATAGTTTTATTTATGGCACAAAGCAATACGCTTGTGTCAAGTTGACTGTGTGAGTGATGAGATGTTGCCCAAAGGGTGGGATGGGAGTAACACAGGGCGGACCCTCGTTTTCCAGGTCAAATGTTCGTAAATACCCACCAAGTCTGTGGCTCAAAAGGAAATTGGCATA
>JANSTQ010148114.1:0-12054 GCA_026167885.1 Bergia puertoricense
AGCGATAAAGTTGTGTGGTGGTCAAGTAATAGTGGGACAAATCTATGTATCTGTTGCCATTTGAAGCTTGTATATGATCCCTAGTGAGTCTCATGGCTGGCAACTTTTGAGCAACTTTTCCAAAACTCTCTGTTTTTGCTAAGGTTTCGGTTAACCACACTAGTTTTCCATTTTGAACCGGCACGAAAATCGTCTTTCTGGGAAGAAGAGATAGAAAATGAACGTTAAAGGAAATCCGTCAAATTTTAATGTGGATCAATCGGATTTTGTTCTATAGATACCTACTAGGATTGAGCACGAAAGATATCACAGCAAAACACATTCCAGAACGTTCTTGGATTGCGTTTACCTGAGTTTTTGATAGGCGAGCTCACTAGCTTCCGTTTTTCAGATCAAAGGGAAACATTTCCATACGACGCCGTTGAGTAAACACGCATACTCCAGAACAGCCAAGAACAGCACAAGAAAGCGACATTTTCGTTCACGACTTGACAGCTTAATTGTCGCTTTCTTTTCTCTGGTTGTATGGCTGGCTGTTTGCCCTCCACTTGCGTGACTCCGTGCCGAGCCAAGGGGACGTGACGTCACATGCAAACAAAGAATTGACGTCGCACATACGGTTACTAGAGAAGAACTTCAGTTACTTTTAAACGCCTGTTCGTTTGGCCTTTTTTTAAAAACTAGTATCATGATCTTGCCGTTGTCAGTAATCATGTAGTGTATCAATAGTTAAGTGCACATTGAACTGGTCAGAGCGATTGCACGCGACTAGTGTTTAGCCGCACTATATTTATAGTTAAAATTTTGTGATCGTTTCCATTAACAAGTGTTATCTGCAGTGTATGATGCGTGACAAATTCACATTAACGTGACATATCAGGAGAATAGAAACGCATGACGGAAGCACTCAAGTATGTTTCATCCCGTTGTCTTTTATCTTCGCTCACTTTTATCCGCCATTTTGCACCCGTCCCCCAGCACACCACCCACGTCATTTTTCTGGCATGACCACGCTCTTGCTGACCCACGATGAGAATGGGAGCAATGACAAGGCGCTTTATATCCTTTCACTTCTATTTCCTGGAGTGCTTAGTCATTTTGGACTACTTTTTAGCCTTTGGCAACTCCCGGCCGTCTTGATTTGGACAGTTTGTAAATTTGTATTTTTGTGTTGGCATTATATTTCTGTAAACACCAGGGCTTTCCACAGCCGAGGGAGCGCCATTACCTTAACAAAGGTGAAGATCTCCATTGTTTTGTTAATGGAGAATTTCTGTCGAATATTGTAATTTTAAAATGCTTCTTACGTTCTTGTACAAAAATATTACAATGTTGTTTGGTCGTACTATTCGTGCAGGTAAAAAGTGTTTCTAGTTTTCACTTTTGGTCTGGGGTCACTTGTTCATCCATAAGTACACAAAACAAAAACGCGTGTCTTAGTTGCTTGTTTGTTACCCAAAGCTACCTTCTCAGAATGAAAGGCTACATAGGAATAAAACGAATAACTTATTTACTTTATTAACTTTATTACTACTTTGTTTTACATATTTGTCAACATTATTCCTGTTTACAGCTCTACAATTCTTCTTCCGTTGGTTATTATCAAGGTTAACCGATATAAAAGAAAACTACATGTTAAAAGAGATGTTTGTAGCTATTTTGCTTCAAAATAGCGTCTTTTGAACCGAAAAGCCAAGTTTTCAAGCCTGAGGTGGGTCGACTTCCTCCACAATGATTCTGCTGTAGGACTGCCAGCCGGTGTAGGGTGATCCAGTGTTGTGAGACTGACATAACCCCGTCCTCAGCTCGACGTTGATAAGCCCCGCACCAAGCTTGCCGCAATACCCCTCGAACTGCCCCGCACGCAGGATGTTGTTTGCTATGCTCTGGTACACAATTGCATCGATGGGTTGAGGCCCTGCGCACTCTTGGCCGTTGAAAGTGAAGTACCAGCGGCTGCATTTGTCAGCCAGATTTTGACGCATGTTGCCAGACCACACCACGCGGAGATATGTGGAGGCACTTTTCTTGTAAAATGGACAATTCTGCGTTTGTGATAAACGAACAGTTGAGTTAGAATCGCAACTAGAAAACTATATCCTGTTAAACCATCATGCAAACAAACTATAAACGAAATCTAAAATTGGAGATAAACCTAATCATTTGCCCAGACGAAAGATAATTCGAAATTATTCTTTGCAAAACTTTTTTTTAGTTCATTGACTAAAGCTGATGGATGAACCACATATACTTGATTTGAAACAGTTATGAATTTCATTTTGCAGTGTTGAAACCAATTTACTCTAGTTTTCTTGAAGACTGTCAATTATGAGGAATGTGAAACAGAGAAAGTGACTAAAACTTACTTACGTTAACCAGTTTTAAATGTTTGTGATCTTCCAAAAGTACATTTATGTATAGATTGGAAAACAAGACCTTATTTAACTTATGCTATTTCATGCCAATTAAAAACAATTACATTTAATTTGCATAAGTTCGAATAAAATAATGATGGTTATATTGATAAATGAAATGTAAATTAAGGGGGAAAAAGTTAATTCCATTCGAAAAAGACAAGTCTAATAGCTCAGATATAACAAGTTATAACTAAATAAGTATTCTCACTCTGATAACTGCATTGTTAGCTCCGTTATTGATGTTCTTCCACGAACACTGTTTCCAGTTCTGTCGACTTCCGCTACAGCACGAATTCTGACAGCCGCTCTGAAACGGAATTAGGAGGAGCATTCAGCTTTTTCTTGTTTGCTTTCAAAGCATAATAACAATATCCAAAACAAACAATATGAGCGGGCAATATATACCTCTTATTAACCGAGTGCGAGGTCCGTATCGTAAGTTACGGACCCGAGTTTTTTTCCATTCTTATGGCCCAAGCGCGAAGCGCGAGGGCCATGAGGAAAAAAACGATAACCAGGTCCGTACGTAAGTTATGGACCTCGAATTAACCAATCACAGCGCGCAAAATTAGTCAGCCATATAATAAATGGGTTTTAAACATGTAAAAAAAAAATTAAAATCCTGTATGATTCTGAAAAAACATCATTTTGAGAAGTCAATCTTTTTAAGCGGTCAATTTTTAGGATATGCAGGTAATTAAAGGTTAATAAGATTGAGACTGAGTAGTAAGGCAAAAAGACCAAAAAATGCTATCAAAATCAACTTACAGCGAAAGCAAAAACTGCCACCAATCCAGCGAGAAATACAAATACTTTGGTTGTGCTCATCGTTCCTGCAATGTAAAGAAAAACGACAGATTAAATATTGAATAAGTTTGACTGATCGGCATGTGAAGGCAGTAATTAAATACAGAGATAGGTTCGTAGCTTGGTAGATAAACACTTTCTCGCAGCTTTATGTAGATAAATAAACATTTTTTTTACTTGCTGTTAGTTTTGCTATTTCTGTGGTCAGCTTTTTTTCACTTATTACTGCTCTTAAACTGCAACTCGTGTAGCTTTTGCAAGCATCTTAAGTTTCTCATAGTTGAGAACTTTCGGTAGTTAAAGATTGTGATCCAAAATCGAGTTAAATCGCACACTAGTGAGAGCAAAGATTATCATAAACAACTTTTAACTGATGTTTAATAGACCCTTTCACGTTTTCTGTCGTCACCTTAGTGGGGGAGGGGGCAGTTGCGGAAAAAATTACAGCAAATGTATGGAAAATTGTCCAATTTTAAACAATTGTACCTCCGCTATTTGACATCGGATCCTGACAAAAATACGCGTCTTTAAAAAAGTTTTAATAAAGAGATTACCCCTTGTCAGGATCTTGACCAGTTGGGTAAGTCCAGTGGTACGTTTCACTTGTCTCTCAGTGAGGCCAGTGCTGGGCGGGTTGAAATCACCACACACCACAGCAAGCCCATCCGGATGTTTACACAAAAATGCTTCGACTTTTCGTTTAATATGGTCAAGCAGAATCAGGGTTGTCGTCCGAGCCTATGCGGGGGGTGGTAAACAGTTCCGAGTAGGAAAAATTAATTAAGAGTTGGAAGGTGTATTATAAAAGTCATTGCACACGCAAATTTTTGGAAGCCAGCTTGACTTCATTTCCAATGATGAGATTTGACAAAACCGAAATATAAGCAACGCACAAGGAATGCCAGACATTCGATCTGAGTCTTTAAAAAATTTCGTTCGACTCAAAAAAGACTAACGCTATAGTAAATCAATGGAATCATTGACTAATTATCAAACATCAATATTAAGTCGTTCACATCGAGAAATGCAAGTTCTTATGATTATAGCGACATGGTTTGACAAGATAATTGTTGTCTCCACATCAAATTTGCATGAATTATGATTAAATTGACACATTGTCTCAGTCTTATACTCTCGTTGTACCTTGGCGACTGAAAAAAACCCTTAAAATAGAAAATTAAAGCTGTTTTTTATATGGTATAGTCTCTGTTACGTCAGCTTTCCTGAATCTTTAGATGTTCGTGATGATAAAGATGAATCAGTGAAAAATTCGGAGCAGCATGCACTTTAAAGAAGGGCGTCGTCTTTGTATATCAAATATTGCAATGTGAGCAGAACCTTATAATTGTCAGCCATGATCTTTCCACTGCGCCGTGGAAATTTAGAAAAAATATTAAAATGGAAGAAAAAAGGTAAAGCTTCCTTTGCTACAGAAGTCCGGTAAAAAAATGGTTCCTTCTTGCTTGAAACAATCTCGTTTACATCAAGTTGTAATCTTTAGATTTTCATGATATTAATTGATACTGTGATTCTGATTAACCTGAACTTCAGATCAGGGCGTTGTCTTTTTACTAATCAAATATTGTAATGTGAGCAGAACTTGTCAGCTATGTGTCGTTTAATTGTGCCCTGGAGACTAAGACAAACTATATGAAAAGGGAAGAACAACAAGGTATACCCTTCCTTTAACAAAGAAGCCTGTTAAAAAACCCGTGAAAGCCTGGTAAAAACTCCAGTGAAAGCCTGGTAAAAAAGCCCTGGTAAACCTCTTTGTTTGAAATCTCCGTAACGTTTTAATCTTTAGGTTTTCATGAAGATTAATACAGTGCCTCTGTTTAACAAGGACTTCAGATCGGGGCGTTGTCTCTCGAGTTAAACACTCCGAATGGACATTAAACACAAACAGAAATAAATTATTATAGAAAAATATTCTTGTTGATGATGTTGGTCGTCATGCTAGGTGTCACCTGACGGTTAGGTTATCGTCTGGATAAAATACTGGAAGCAAACGAGCAACGAACGAGCGTCGTACGAGCTACATCATTTCCAATATACTAATCAGCCACCGATAAGTACTTTACTGGTTGATAACATATTTGCACTGAACTAATAAAAGTGTTTTGACATTTTGGTAATTTCATGATCAGAGGTGTTGTTGCCAAAACCTGTTAACCAAAGTTATAACACATGATACCCTATCTCGCGCAAATGTATTCTTTCCTTGCTTTCTGGTTTGGTCGCACCAATATATATTTTTTTCTAGTCTTTTCTTTACCGGTTTTCTTCTCAACAGAAATTATTTTCCGCCCGTGCAACCTTCGCATGCAGCTATTGCAAAGTTTAAACTACAACAAAAATCGAAAACCTGACAATATAATAGGTATATATTTCTTTGTTTCAGCTTGAATAGTTCACCAGCAAACAGCGGATAGTATTGTAATCTATCATTGCCGCAAACAACAAATGCCAACTATTTCTGTATTATGGGTGTTGTCTCAAACCTACCTCTTTCTGTAGATGAATCGCGAACACCTTTTCCCGTCAAGAACACAAATGCGACTGCACTTTCTAATAGCGTGTCTTTTCCTCTTATGAGATCGCACAACGCTGATTAAATACAATTTTCTCAAAAGGTAACTTGAGAAAGATGAAAAGGTGTTGTTGTGATAGTAGGCGGAGTTCTTGTGAGGACACTTAATGTCTTCCTGATTTTAAAACTTTAATTTATCTAGAATGTCTTATCTGATCGTCACCGCGGTGCCAGTGTTCTAGTAAATATATTGTAGCCGATTCGCCTTGGGATTAGCTGGACAAGTGGCCAATATTTGAAAAATCAGTTTCCTTTGGTTTTTGGTGAGTCAGTTATGAATGAAAATGCAGACCGTTTGCCAAAAGGCATAATCTTTTAGCTCATTCGTAGTCTATTATACATATATTTTACATTGTACATAGTTTTACATAGTTTTACAACTAATTTCACTTATTATTTTATTTACTTTTTCAGTATTGAAGATGCAGAGTGACCATGTAGAAATGCTTCATTAAACCATTATTATTATTATTATTAAAGGCAAAAAGAAGCTTCAAACACCAAAGGCCGTTGAAGAAATATGGCGTCATAACAGACATACGGCCAAGAAAAAACAGAAAAATGTTATGTTTATTTAACGCTGTATCTTTGATGAATTATCCGAGAGCTTTTTGTAATTTTAATCTCTGAGCTCTTTGTATGCATTCTGTATTTACCCATTGCATAACTCTACAAATTTGGTTTCTTGAAACAATTCGAGATGTTTTTAAATAGAGACGAAATATACTAAAAAGAAAACTTATGAAGTATCACTGGGTAACTGTTAAAATCTAATATCCCACCTCCAAGAAGAGAATTTCATGGTCTGTTAGACAGTTGCATATTTAAATACGAATAACTAAAGCAGACTTCTAGAATAAAGGGTCTTTAGAAAAAAGCCCCGAAATAGCCAAAAACGTTCGCGAATTTCAAAATGAAGGTTTTTTGAAAGTCAGCATCAGTCAGTTTATAGATACTCACTGAGTATTTAAATAAATCAAAAGCGTCTGATTTGCTCTTTGCTCCTCCTTTAACATTCATCATTCAGACGCAATATTCTAAAATCGAATCAAAAAGCCAAAAACAAAAAAAAAAACTTTATGGACAGAAATACATACATATATATATATTGATCTATCTTACGTTTTGTGAAATTTCTTTCGGTCTAAGAGATTGATCCGATGCTTCAGATTATTTTCAGTGCTCTTTCACTCTCCATTAGTGCAGCCTAGTAATAGTGGTTTAAAAGAATACTTAGACCAGGTTTTCTTTTTAAGGCTTTGATCCAGGTCTGTGGGCCAGTTTTGAAAGAGGATCGAGCTATTCAGGAAAATGTTTAAACTTAAATTTTCTGATAATCACTTAGAGAAGCATCTACAGCTACGAAAGATTTTTATTTTTCTTCTGCTTACTAAAGTTTGACAAAAGTTGATTATATCTGTATAATTGCATGCTTATTGGTACAGCGGCATCTATACCGTACTAAACAGTTCACAACAAAGAAGAAATGATCCTCTTGACCTCACGTGTTGCACAAACAGCGATAAGCATCAAGTGCCAGCTTCCCGTACTTAGTTTATGTTTTGTGCTCATTTTAATGCTTTGTTTCTGGTATGACTGTTCAACCTGCGTGTAACCAGTGAATTCACATACGATAACTGAACGAAACAACTGCACAGTCATTTCTCAGTCATATCACAGACTTAATTCACTACATTCTTTTTGTTTTATAAGGAGATAAGTGCATGGCTGTTATGCTCGTATTATACCCAGTGAAATCTTAACTTTACCCCCCCTCTCCGGGGGAGGGAGTACTCCGATATTTAGACTGTACAGGTATGTGCCGTTGTTCAGGGTATGGTTTTCAAGCCTTTCGGTCAAGAAGTCAGGGTATATAAATTAAGGTGTTTTGATCAAGAACAGGATGCCAAATGTTAGAGTCAAGAACAGGGCATGCTTTTCTTGCTTTGAATCTGGATTAGGGTATATCAGTTTGCAGCTTTTCTTGGTCAGGAACAGGATCAGGGGGGACTTAGCGGCACATCCCCGCCCTGAAATTTCGGGAGTACCCCCCGGAACTTTACCAGTGGGAAAGTTCTTTTTTCAGATATTTTTTAGTATGTTAGCTCTGCTTTGTCTTTGACTCCTAAACACTTAGTATGATGAAACCAACGAACAACAGAAAGCATTATGAAACACAAATTGGCATTTCTCGTGCAGCTTAATCGTGGTCTCTTTAATATAATGATATATTTCAGTTTGAATTTTGGGGATTTTACCTTATAATTACATTGTTTAGACATACATGTACACCTAAGTTTCTTAAATAAATTCTGCTCAAATTATGCTCCAGTGGCAAAATTATGCTTGAAAAATTGCATATTATGCTGGCATTATTCCCGCTGCCGGAAAAGGTTATTATGCTCAAAATTATGCCGGCATAATTTACTTAAGCATAGTGTGCGATCACATTTGGGTGTATTTCAAGTCGTACCACTCCAAACTTGGGTTTGAAGAGCAGCGTCAATCTCCGTTCTAGCTCCAAATTAGGATTGACATCGTCAGTCAAATGGTTCTGAGGCCCCAATAAAAGGGTGTGACTTTACCTCGCAGATCTGGTCGTTTCTAGTCTTGAGAGTCGTAGAAGTCCCTACTGATGTAATGGAGATCTAAGAAAGAAATAAAAACTGTAGCAGTTGACTCGAAAAACACCTAGAGAAGCATATATGTCCATATATGGACATTCCCAGCTGTACAGGCTACGCACACTGATCGAGCTGATTGATTTTACAAATTATTAGTTCTGTTCAGTGTCTTTGTTCGGTCTCAACGATAGGCTGCAAACGCGGGCATTAGACTTCTTTAAACATGCAGGATCGATTATATTTAAGCTATGTCTAAATCTTAGCCAATGTCTATTGTTTATAACAACTTTAAACAAAAGACTAACGCGGGTTAAGATTTAGACCCCTTTTTAACTTACAAAAACAAAACACGCGTCATTAATAATTTGCCTTCGATGACTCTGAGCGAGTAAGCAGTGATTGTGCTATAAACGGCCTACAAATTTGGAGCCTACTGTAAATATAATCAGGAGCGAGACCATTAAGTGATTTTTAGATCATGGTAGCCTTTTGAATTTGTCTTTGAGAATGAAAGAAAAGTAAAACAATACTTTATGATACTTTCTGAGAGTTCAGGTGCTCTCACTGTTGTAAACACGAGTTGGGCTCGTATAAGATTCGTTTTAATCATAGTCTCTGATGTAAGTTCTAAACATCATGTACAATCTAGGTTATTAAATCATGGGATAGCTATTACGTGATTAGTATAATATTAAGCTAGTGTGCGATTAATAATCGAATATATGACATTCACGTCATCTTTTGTAGCTTTTGTGATAATTCCAAATGCTCGTGGCAGCAGTGAACTAATGTTTACACCACCCCAAAGGACCGGTTTGGCTCAACCTCGCCAAGCTCTCACTCACTCGCACTGAATTCGCAACGACTCCCGCCGCACACCTTTGCGACAACATGCGATTTTTGTTGCATGCAATCAAAATTACAGTTTTTTCGTTTTCGTTGCTGGGAGCCGCACACACAAGCGACAACGAGCGATTTCAGTCGATTCACTCACTTAAGAGTGAAATGGTGGCTGTAATTTGCACGCTGTGACTTACTGTCGCCATCTTGATTCCGAACTCATTGACACGTGATTGCTGGGTCGTCTTTCATTGGTAGTTTCGCGAATTTCAGTCGCACGTTGACGCGTGTTCGCCACACTCCTTTGCGAGATGAAACAATTACCTGCGGTTACGTGCGAAAAATATCAAACAGGTTTGATCCATGCGATTTTTATTGCATGCGTCAAAAACTGCATGTTGTCGCAAAGGTGTGCGGCGGGCTTTAGCCAATGACCATCATTTAATATAAATTGAACCGATTATTTTACAATTGAAAGACGAACAGGGGTAGTAAATTTGCAACCTTGTTTTCAAGGCTTTTCCCTAGCAATATGGAGGGGCGGGAAAGGGAAAAGCCCTGGCCATGGGAACGAGGTTGTCAAATTTAAATTCAAATATGTGTTTACTACTATTAAAGTAATTGCTACTAGAACACATTTTGCCAAAATTTAAAACTCTCCACGAAAACTAAAAAAATGAGCAGCCCCATAAGCAAATGATGAACTAATGGCATTCTTCGCAAATCGAGTGCAATTTAGTTTATCATAGTCAGTGTTTTTCTTAAGATCGGGGAAAATAGGTACAGGTGCTGGGTCCCAGCAGCTGGAAACATAGGTACCTACATCTTTATATCGACAT
The DNA here is from genome assembly GCA_026167885.1 of Bergia puertoricense. Taxonomy (NCBI): domain Eukaryota; kingdom Metazoa; phylum Cnidaria; class Anthozoa; order Zoantharia; family Parazoanthidae; genus Bergia; species Bergia puertoricense. The sequence continues at coordinate 10,118 of JANSTQ010148114.1, forward strand.
GCATGTAAGTCCGAGCATTTGAAGTTAGGAGAACCTTGGAGGGACATGTGAAGTTTTATATTTTTGGGGGGATATCACTTTTATATATGCTAGTTTCCAACCCAATTTTCTCTATGCACTTATAAGATTAGAAAACTTTTTCTTTTGAACCACAACTGTACATTTTATCCATTAAGTGATCAGCCCTTATCAGCTATAATCGGCTGTATATTTTTAGAATTACGTATAACAAAGGATTAAGCCAATAGAAACGAAAGTATTATGGACCGTGAAACCACAGGTGAGATGCGTGTTTCAAAAGTGGAGAAGATTATGAAATATAGCCATGATCATCTGGTAAAAATACAGTGCTATAGCATAGTGCAGTGCTGGCCTTTTCTTTTATCAAATGTGATCATGTAAGAGAAGAAAAGCGAACAATGTGTCAGTTATGTGGAGGTTTCCCTATTGGAAAAGGTTAACCGGCAACAGTGTGTTCAAATTATGCCCTTAAGGCTTTGCCACACCATACAGTACATGTACGCGTTAGCTAAAACCAAAAGCATGACCCTCCTGTAAGCTTTTGAGAACTGAGGTTATAACGTAATCAATTGAATATTACATTAAAAACCGAACTGAAGTAAAAAAGTCAACGTGAATAATTAATGTGAACTAGCAAATTCAAAACTGTCTGTAACTCTTTTTTCAAATTTGTGTTGCAATATTACAATGTTATTGTGACCCTAAACACGCACGTGTCAAGTTTGAAATATCTTTGCTTAAATTCGATTGTGTTTAAACTATTTCGCAGTAAAAGTTTGCTAATCAAATGGAAAAATCTGTTTAGTTTAAAAGATAACAATAGCACTACAGCTGGAGAATGTAAACACACCTTTTTGTCAGGTGTTAACAACACTCGTGGGTGTGACGTCCGCAAATCATTTTGTTTTTTGAGCTGTTTCATAACTAATTATGAGTCAATTTTAAAACTTGTTTCTTGAAACATTGTAGTCATTGTAATTTACAATAGACAAAACCACTGTTACACAAATTATTATCGAAAATCTTGCAACTCGAGTCAAAATAGACACATGTCACTGGCGGGGAAAGGTGGTACAGCCACAGGGCGACAGTCTGTACATTTTACCGGTGTACCGGCCTTAAAAAAATCACCGATGGTTTTAAAACTTTAGTTTGCTAATTGTACAAAATTAGGCAGAGCCTTCATTGAGCCTTAAGCTTACTGGCAGTAATTGACTCCTGGGTCCGGTTGTTCAAAGAATGGAACTGTATAAAATTTACGCGTCATAGAGCTTGGTTTTCAAATGTAACTGAATCCTTAATCATTGGCGATTTTGGTGCACGTGTTTCTCGATCGTTTCAGACTTTTCCGAGAGCACGATATATACGTTCTGTATTAAGGGACTGGTCATAAAGTACAGGGGGGATGGGCTGGAAAAATAAGGGGGGTGAGTCACTGTTTTTATGCATGAAAAAAGGGGTGGGGTAAGCAAAAATCATGCACATTAAAGGGGTGGGGCATGTAATATTTTTACAATATCCCAGTAAAACTAAGAAATGTATTAACAGTAAAAGCACAAATTATAAATCTTTGTGTAGTTTCAGAAAATATCCATACCTCCACCACTGAGGGAATTTTTAAAAGGACCCCTAAACCCAGGAACTTCCAATTTTCTGTCATACAAACACTGTAATTTTGTTCCTTCTCTGACCCCCTCCCCTCCAGAATTTCCAATTCCCTCCATGGGTGAGTATTGATATTTTCTGGAAATACACGTTCTACCAAAAAAAAGGGAAAGCTCAATACATCCGATGAAATAAAAATGGCTAAAATTCTCTGTGGTTATTAATGATACATACTAAATGCAGTCAAAATCATTTTAGGTATTTCAATGAAAAAAGATCTCATGCAATGATAAACTGCAAAAACAAGACTG
>JANSTQ010148136.1:0-12052 GCA_026167885.1 Bergia puertoricense
GTCATATGACGTCATAAATCCTCCATCTTGAAATTGTCTGGCGGCCATCTTGGATTTTTTGATGACGTCAAAAAGTGTTCCTAATTAACGTAAAATGATTGAAAATATGTTGGGATGAGTTGCAAAAAGCAAAATCCACTGAATGAAAGCACATAAAATGAGGAAAATTGGAATAACCAAAGAAAATTCTGAAAATGCAAGAAGAAAAGAATGACTTATTTTTAAAAATGGGTTGCTATGGAAACGGAGTAGTTAGTGAACACAAGTTTGACACACTAAAATGTTTCTCGATACATTTTTGGAAAAGTCGCAAAATCCTGGCCTTGTACATGAAATGGTTCTTTCGCTAGAAAGGTTGAAAGATGGCGCGGGCACTTTCAGCCCCCCTTCCCCCACCACCACCACCACCACCAGTCTGAGTAGGGTTAAATTGTTATCTTCAGGGTTAAAATACTGTATTCCAGTTTTTCCGTTTTTTCCCAGTGGGGAAATTTCGGGATTTCCAATGCTTCAGGTTTTTCCGTGGAGAATTTGGAAATCCTTAAATATTTTAACACTGGAAATGACCATTTAATGTCGAAAACATTTTGTTCTCAATTCAAGTTTAATAACATTTTAGCCTTATAAAATTTAGGCATAAAGGCTTTCTATGGATCTATTGATATGGTTCTCGTACATATTATAAACAATTATTGAAAATGATTTACGGTATTACAATAGTTAATATGCTACAAACAGCTATAGTAGTTATCGATTACTTTTTGTACCTTTTACACTTTATTTACGATTAATATTTGACTAACCCTTTCAAACCTAAAGACAACTTTCGACGTTTTGCTCAGTTCCCCTAAATTATTACCATGCTTTCCGTTTAAACAGTTTGGGAGAATTTTGCTTTTCATATTAGATAGCTCAGTGTGTGTGGTCAATTCCTTTGTTCTCACAATAAAACAACTTGTTTTGTATTTATATTGTAAGGAGAAGATACATGTTGATAAACTGGCCGGGGCTGAAAGGGTTAAAGTCTAGAAATTCAGGTCCAGGTCTTAGAAAAAGACGAGTCACATAATTGGAATTGAACGAGACAATTACCTAATTCAAAACACATTGTGCATGTTCGTCGACAGGAACATAAAACTGTAGGCAAAGTTAGTGCTGTGGGAAAACAAGGTTCATAGTAAAGTAATATAGCAAATCTTTATAACGAAAGACGCTTCCGAGTCTTCTACAAGGCAACTTCAAAAACAGCACTGAAACTCGAGACATTCGTGATACGGACTTTTTGATACCAGGGCCGGGGAAACTCAAACATTTTCATAGACAGTTACTACTGAACCCAAAGCTGGAAGAAATTGCGACTCCGCACTTTGAAAAATGAAAGATACCAGCGATCGTAATAACAGAGATATTTTCTTCTTATTTTTTTTTAGCGGTACTACGCACTTGGGTGAGCGAGTACTGACAACATTCGAAAACGAACCAGTTCAAAACATATCATGAAGTATTGTTGTAAAGTTAAAGCAATAGCCGCTAATTCGAGAAAAATCCGTCGTTTTCGAGTTTGAAAATATTTCGTAAAAAACTTAAGCACCCCAATTCTCAACACTAATCCGATTGAACAATGCAGCTCCTAATTTCTGTTACAGACAATAGAAAGGAAACTCGCAACTTTAATTGTTTTTAAAATCACTTTCTAATATTGATTGACATCTGATGATCTGTCTGCTGAGAGTTGACCTTTACCGCGAAGCTATTAACCAATAAGCATCGAAATGCGACATGAGTATGAATAGACCGGTGCTGCGGCTGTGAACTTCAAGTAAATTTCCAGAGAACAATAGCCATTCTGCCTGATGACTTTGAACCGAAAATAGCTCAATAACAGTCCAGGCAGACCAATGGACAACAATATGACAATCAACAAAATCTGGAAACATAAGAATGTTAACATTCTATTATATTTGACAAGATTTAAGCGTAAAATAAATTTGTTATTGCTAAAACAGCACAGTTTGAAAAGAGGTAGAAGATATGAAGGGAACATAAGTTTTGTGCAATATAAATACAATTGTAAATAGAGCTAGACATTTGATGAGTCACCCATATAAGAGAATTAGTAGATAGTCAGATAGTATTACTTTTAGCTCATATGATCTGGGAAGATCTGTATAACTTTTTCGATTTCAACATAGGTGTTTCTCAGTATACATTATAGAGGAAATATGATTGCTTGATTTCCAAGTTCAGTTAAATACTTAACTTAATTTAACGTAACTTTATTCCTGAGAGAGATTGGAACTGCATTCTACAGTCACGAAGGAAATTAGTTAGATATTCAGTGGCAATGACCGAGTATATAGTTTATTAGAAAATATGTGCAGTTTCTTTATTGACAAAACAGTGTATAAAAATAATTCAGTTATTTATTTTAGTTCTTTATTTATTTTAGTCAAGTCAACAGTTTAATTTATAGAAATATTTGACACAATTAGTAAGATGACAAGGGAGCCGAGAAGAAACAAAGAGGCTTATAAGACCTGACCTCCCTAGTAACAAAGAAAAAAATGTAAAACAAATTACGAGGTGTAGATGTGATAAGTAAACTAAGTTAGTAATAAAATTACGAAAGTAAAATGACAAATATTATTAAGTGGAAGTAGATAAATAACTAGAATAAATTAGGCAGAGTGATATTCAGATTAAGATTAAGACTAAAATTACTTAAGTAAAAATGATAAATGTTATTTAGTGACAAAAATCAATAACAAAAATGGAGATATATTTTTTAAGTCCAATAACAAGAATGAAGATATTTTTAAGTTCATTAACAAGAATGAAGATATTTTGTAAGTTCAATAACAAGAATGAAGATAATTTTTAAGTTCAATAACAAGAATGAAGATAATTTTTAAGTTCAATAACAAGAATGAAGATAATTTTTAAGTTTTAAAAAGAACAAGAATGAAGGTAATTTTAAGTTCAATAACAAGAATGAAGATATTTTTTTAAGTTTAGACTGGAACGAATATTAGGAGGGAGCATTGTGGATGTCATATATTGGGAAAATATAGCATTTAATAGAGGGGTATTTGATTTAACAAAAAGTGGAATAGCGCTGGCTCTGTTTTGTTAGTAAAAACGGTAAGTCTGAGGGCACGTTTTTATAGAATTAACAGTTCATTAAGGGGAGAGATTTTGAGGCTTGGCCCCAAACGCAAATACCGTAGTCATTAAGATAAGGATAAGTGTTAGTGACCAATAAAAAGTAGTTAAAGTTTCTTGTGGAACAAAATGTTTTAATTAGGTAATAATTCCAAGTGATTTATTAACTTTGGTGTTAATAAAACCAATTTCGTGTTTCCATGAAGGCAAAACAACTGTCAAACCATTACTGTCAAACAATTGGCCCAGGTATTTCATAAACTCTTTCGCACTGCATTATCAAAAAAATATATTTTGGCCGATGATGCTATACTTTTCTAATAAGGTCGAAAACTAAAAAATTGATTTGTTTAACATTTATGTTAGTATATTTGCAATCAACTAGTTACATAGTTTCGTCAATTCCTTTTTTGGACGATTTTGAGATTAAGTAAATCTGTGTCACCTGCAAAGAAAAACACCTGAATATACAGTAAGAGGGGTAAAGGTCCAAGATTATAGCCTGGTAGGCAACATAGGGGATCTGTTCTTTTTTGCTGATACATGCATCCGTTTCAGCGATTTTGGGGTTCTGTTTAAAAGGTAAGATTCAGATCAGCTATTCATCAGCTATAGATTTTTGGATTTGTGTTATCGTCGAAATTTATTTCACTTGTCGGTGAAGGCCTTAATTTACTTTTTCCCTTTGTTATTTTTAAATAAGAAACTTATCTTTGATTTGAAGTGTGAACCAGGTTTTATCAGCGGGTAATCTTTCATATCCTCATTAATGAAGACATCAGTCAAAAAATTTAATTTCTAAAAAACTTTTTCGATAATTTCTGATGTCCGAAAGTTTCTGAAGATTTTCCAAAACCGGCAAAAGCTTTCTTTTAAGTTTTAAAAAACTTTCTTGATAATTTCCGAAGATTTCCCAAAACGTTCCGAAGATTTACGAAGAATTGTCAACTTTGCTCACTCGCTGCGTTCAAATCGTTGCTCCTCCGTAAAACATCCTCTTTGTAGCCCAAATGATATCTGTATTACTATGCAGTCAATGAAGCAATGAAATAGTAGTCCTTGCAATGGCCGCAGCTGAAGATGAAGGGAAGGTGTTGAAGGCGTGCTGTAACGTGACACTGAAAGTCTGAAGGTGGCAAAAAGAAGGACAAATGTACATATACACACGTTTATATTTGTGCTGGGAAGTTTCGTCGAAAAGACTTTAATCATATGCTCACTTATTTCGTAAAGAACATCCTTAAAACATGCCTCATACATGGGTTAAGTGAGGAGATGTTCGATTTTAAGCAGGGAGAGAAATGTAGCCTTGCATGGCCCAAAGTCATATCCTTTCACCGCACGCATAGGTGAACAAACTGGCATGCGGTATCTACCAAAACACTAGCTGTCAACACAAACCAGTTCGAATTCTACATAACTAAATTTTACAGTAAACCAAGAGAAGGAAGAAACTACTCAGAGAAATCGAAACAGAAGGTGCAGATTTTAAAATTTTGTAATTTTAAAATTCAAATTTTTCTTTGTTCGTTCGAATTTAACTCGTCACATACATGTATAGCAAACTTTGTCAAAGGAAGCAAGAGTTCAAACTGTATGAATGAAAGCCGGTTTTAAGAAAACATAACCTGCAATGAAAATTAATAGAAACTCTGTTTCGAGACAGTGTCACTACTTCGAACTAAGTCTAACATAGTAAAACTTTGAAATAGAAATGATAGAATATTTCGAGAGAAAGACTTATTCTAAAGTTTAGGAATAAAGGGGATTTTTTATTAGTTTTTATCAAAATCGTAGCTAACACAAGAAAAACTTGCTAAGTAATCTGCTTTGAACCTCGCGACAGTTGTTTTTGCTGACAATTGGCCTAGTTCAAAACTGCACATGCGTGTAAGCCTCCCTTGATTCAATCTCAAACCTTAGTGGTTTATTGGTCACTGGGACAGCCTGAGCTGGTTTTACAAGGCCCACATCATTCATGTCAAACCTGGCGTATAAAAGGCGTCGGTCGAGCCAGTTTACTCATACTTACAATGCACTGGAGTGACTGTGATCCACAAGGCAGTTCTCCCAGAGCGAGGCTCTCATTGCACTGCGAAAGCTGACCTCTGCGTGTTTCCCGATACCGGGTGGCACGGTGCATAATTTTTGTTAGTCAGGGCAGACCTGCGTACGCGCTTGACTGCCCACCAACAAAACTAAAAACACATACTTTTCGGGCTTCTTTCTTGTTAACACTGGGAAACTAGTTTTGAAAAAAAAACTGTTTTTCTGCGTGGGAGAGTAAGCTGAAAATGTTTCGTTGATCAACAAAAGTTGATATGGTATGTTTTTCGCCTTTAGGTTTGGTTGAAAGTTGACGTTTCGAGCGTTAGCTCTTCGTCAGAGCAGTCAACTTTCAACCAAACCTTAGGGGAAAAACATACCATATCAACTTCTGTTGATCAACGAAGCATTTTTTCTTCCTTGTTAGTCGTTCGTGGATGCGGGAAAGAAACACGTCACCAAATTTTGAAAGGTCGAAAGATTATCCAACTTAACATACATATAGTAGAATTAAAGATGTCATCGTTAGGAATTCACTCAAAAATGCCGCTGACAAAACTGAATGAAAGAATTTGCAAGTCAGTGCTGGTGATAACTTATACATGTGAACTTATGGAAAACTATAATTCTTACAATCAGGAAGGCATAACGTTCGATTTTGGCCAACTGTAAAGAGAGAAGAACGATTCGTAAGTAAACAAACAAAAAGTTAAGAAAATTTGACTAGTTTTCGAAAACGATTTAGTAAGAAGCAAGTCGCCTTTAAAGTTCCAGATCATGTTTTCAGTGGTTTCCGTTTTTCAGGTAAACCTGAGACCAGGCGCTTGACGCGGTAAATAGAGTTGGTAAGTTTGACAAAATTGAACATCTGCCAGTAAAATGGCGATAAAGGGAGTCAGTAGCTTGAACTGCGAAAGTTAATTCAACTGTTATTGTTAACTGCTATTATTAACTATTTTTTGTCAGTAGCCCCTCCTATTTCAACGTTCGTGTTCCTTTTTATGAAAATAAAAGAGATGGACAGACCTTTTTTTTTTTTTTTTAAATCATTTTCGAACCTGCGACAAGAACTTTTTCGGATCGCTCAATTTATTTCTCTAAAATTGTTTTATTAACAAAACTAAACTGCTTTAAAGCATGAATTTGCTTTTTGTTAGTTAAATGTCTTAACAAAGAAAACCTAAGGACCTGAAAATGTTGCTCATGTGCAACAAACTTTTCCGTACAGGAATATCATCAATTTAAAAAAGTATTGAAAAATGATTTATTTCGGCCGCAAAGTTCATTCTTGAAGAATTTTCAGTTCTGATTTCAGTCAATCTAATATCAAGATAAAAAGCGGTTTAGTTTTTCAGACGTCAATGAACACTTGCCAACCTCGTACTGTCCAAATATGCAACTAAAATTAACCGGATCGTAAACTTACAAAGGAATATGCTTCAACTGGAACCATTAAACAGAGTCATTTCTCTTACAAACACAGTTTCTTGCTGCTGAAAAAAAGTAGAGAAAATTGTCAGAAGCCAGCTGAAGCAGACTAATTTTGGCCAACTCAGTGGGACTTCAGTCTGTTAAAAGTGACCACTTACTAAATCGCCAGCGAATTTGCACAGCAATCAAAAACTAATTGTCATACCTGTTAAGATTTCAAAAAGTTTGCATGCAGTCCGCTAAAAAGTATTTTTTTCAACAACAAAACCCAAAACATGTTCAATCTCCTTTATCATCTAAACATATCAGAGTATTTTGTGAATTTCCAAACAACTCCTGTCACAAGTGTCCTGAAGAAAAAATAGGAACTACATGCTTAATCAAAAGATCTAGGATTTTCATTGTCCGAATAAGTTTACGAGTTATTGTTTGAATATAGTATCGTCATTATTTGATAAGAACGGAGTTAGCAATTATTTGGAAAACCTTTGTTCGTTTTCTTTTCAGTTGGCTCGATAGCTCAGCGCCGTATTATGTTTCCAAAAATTGACCTGACAGGACATCATTTAATTCATTGCAAGATAGATGAACTGGCTTAGCCGCTACATAATCTACTGCTAATCGATTTCTTAAGTAGTGATCTCTCAAAGCTATTCATCCTCCGTAAATAACTGTGAAGCCAGTCTGTAGTATCTTCAGTGAATGAACTTACAAAACAATAAAAATGTGCAAATAAACTGAGTAAATGTGATATTTCGAAAAAATATCCGGCAATGAAATCTGCAAACCACTTTTATAATGACTACATAATTGCACTGTTTAAACACGCAGTGCAAAATGTTTATTATCGCATTCACCATCTGGTATACTAATATGAGTGCTTGTTTATACTCGGATCAAAAACGATTTCAAATTCAAAGCATTTTGATACGTTTAAAGTCAACATCATATATTTTTACAAAATCACCGACATAAACTTTTGTTTACTTCAACATTTTCTTCGTACAGACCAAGGTGCTGAAGTTGTTAGTCAGGGCCAGTATGTTAACTAAACGTTTTAGTCCAGATTTAACTTGGTGACTAATCGACTTAATAAGAGCCAAACGCATTTTTTGGGAATTTCAAAACTGAATTAATATTCAGACCATTGAGCTGCGTTAACATTGTTCTGTCAATATGCTAAGGCTTCTCAGTCGTTTTCACGTCAATCTTGCTGTCTGGATGAGTTAATGGCGAAGTAAAACCAACTCTATAAATCGACTTTGAAACCAAAGAAAGGAAAACGAACCTAAACAGAACGGTTTGAAAGCCTTAAAACATAAAATTGTTATACAAACGCATACACTTTGCTTAAAAAGATTTTAGTTTTGTTTTATTTTTTTTGTTATAACACAAAAATATTATTGTTTCACTTTGTTTGTTTGTAATCCCTTCTTATAATTGGTTGTTTTTTCTCACTTCTCTGTCGTTTAAGATAGAGTTCAGATACTGTTGAAACTTGTCTAGATCTTTTCGCCACTCAGTTGTATTGCTCTGCTTTTGGTGATGCCGGAAAACAAGAGACAGCAGGTTTCCGAGATTTCTATTTATTTTTATCTTGCTTTTGAATAACGCACGAAAACCTAACAAAACCCCGGATGGCCTTCCATTAAAACACCTGCTCAATTTTTGATACCCGATGGGAAACTTGGTCAAGCATTCACTTCGAATTCTAGCTTAAAACATAAACTTTTTATATGAACGCATTTACTTGGCTCAAAAAAGTATCTTTGGAAATAAAAGAATTTTATTATGTTTTTATGTTTGTGTTTTGTTATAACACAAAAATGTTATTTTTCCCCCTTTGTTTCTCGATAATACCTTCCTATAACCGGTTGTTTTTCGTTATTTCCTTCTAGCTTTTCGCTTTTGACGCCCGATGGGGAACTTCGTCAAGTATTCATTTCGAATTCCAGATTGAATTTGAGACAGTTTCAACTACTGCTGTCAACATATGTTTAAACGGTTCATTTCTAAAAGTAAGCACCCCACGGAGACCAAAAAAGACAATGTTATTTTTCATATTCAGAGTTCTTGTTAATGTTGCCTATGTATGCAAAACTTTGAAGTCTTTTCGTCAGAAAGTAAGTGTCTGATGTGGTGGTTGTCATGTCAAAAATGAAGTATAACTGAAATGAAGTAATAAAGTCTTTCGAAGTGTGATCATGACTAAGAGGTTTTCTTGTTTAAACTCTGTTTGGACAACTATAAATAAGCTTTCACTGAGCGTATCACTAACTGAACAGAAGTCATGGTGTCAAAAATTGTTTGGGATTTCTATAGGAGAAGCACATGACCATTTTCTAATCAAATATGAGTGTCTCAAGGTGCTCTAAGAAATTTCATCGTATTCTAAACACAACAAACGTCTGAAAAAAATATCCTAAAACACATAGTTTATTTTCTTATTTGATTGAGGGGACAATATTGGCCAATCAAGACAGCACACCACAATCAATTATGCAACACAAGCAAACACCTGTACAGAGTAAAACAGCTGAATTTGGCACGAAACCTTCTTATAAACCACTTTTGCTAAACCTAGAGGTATTGTTCGTAGAAGAATGGAGTAGTTTTGTTTATTTTCGTAATCCGTAAATTATTTTGAATTGATACGGAGAGAAACGTTTCAAATATCATGCATTTGCGCATGCTCAGCTCAAACAAAGAACTCTTAATGACGCATCTGTTCGCTTTACTGGTCGACCACCCGAGAGTAACCGATATTAGCCAGAAATGAGCGAGTCAGATCCCACAACCCAGTGAGATTTTCTCAGGTATAAAAGCGTTTACCTAGTCGACGATTGTCATACTTACAGAGCACTGGAGTAACTGTGATCCACAAGGCAGTTCTCCCAGAGCGAGGCTCTCATTGCACTTTGAGAGCTGACCTCTGCGTGTTCCCCAGAACGTGGGTGCACGGTGTGCAATTTTTGTTAGTCAGGGCAGACCTGCGTACGCGCTTGACTGCCCACCAACAAAAACAAAAAACATATTTAAAACTTTCTCGTCAGATTTAAAATTTATGCGTGATGTAACCCTTAGAGTACCAATCAAACCTGAGTTTCAAAATACGATATTCTGACAAGTGATTCTGACGACTCACTCTGTACTTGTTCCGCCAGTAAAAACGGAATAGATGGCACTATTGGAGGAATTGTTCTGATCCTGTAGCCTGAACAACCTACACCTTGATCAGTATAGCAAAAGGCTACTCCCCTTTATTATTGCGGTGGAGTTCAGTTCAGTTCAAACCGCCCGTGTCACTCCTACAGTAAGATGCTACAGTCCATACTATACCAGAAATTGAAGTAGATCCAGTAGTTTAACTGTATAAGTGCTGTACTAATATTCCAAGTAATTTTTTTCTTAGCAATAGCCCTAGATAGGAATTGGGCCCGCACGGAGAAGTAAAAAGAGCTCTCGGGATTTAAACCCATGATTTCCACAATCGATCAGCGTTAGCTGCAATGGCGTTCAAAATGACAAAGTTCTTTGCGGTCGTACACACTGTATTCTTTTGAATTTTCTGACGGTGAAGAATCCGTGACACGCCGTTCTATGCCTTCCACTAGGATTCGAATTTAAAAGAGAAAGACTCAAAACAAGAAGGTTCTGACACGGACAGCGACCCTGACGCCGAAATGCAAAATAACTCGAAGAATTGCAAGAAGAAAAAAAAAAGCAAGTAAAAAGTAATATCTAGCCGAAGCGTTACATCAATAACTTTTGATTTTCACTGTCCGCCATCTTGGGCAATGTATTACCGCTGGGCAACAGTCATTATGCATTTGGCGCAACAGGTTTAAATTCAACGTTTTAAACCGCTGCCGTGCCATCGCCGTGATACTGCCGCTTCGAATTCTATTAAGTTTGTCAGTGGCGCGACGTTTGAAGCAGGCCTAACAATTTGGCAGCAGCACGATAACTTGGTGTCAATGAAAAACTATTGAGAGAATGGCGGAAGAATATTGCCAAAATAAAAATCCAGCCAAAGACCAAGTGAACAGATTGTGCAACTGTAAGCCAGATGGGATGAGGAAAACCGGTTTAGTCGTGTCTCAGGCCCAAATAATCTTGGAGGACAGAAATTATGGGAACAAAAACGGAGTCGTTAGCTTCTTGAACTCTTCGGAGATTCAGGCGAAGCCAAGAATTGACAAAAATAATAAGAACAACCTTTGATATTGTTACAGTGTAAAATTCATTATTGTCCAACCGATTGATTGATGATAAGATGCACTCTATTAACTACTTTGACTGCATCTCAGGACACCTTGGTAACTGTTGCTCGATGTTGCACAGTTACAACGCTTTCCGAGACGGACGTTGCAAAAGTATTGTTATCAAAGGGCAATAAACATAACTCTCAAATACAATCAAAAGACAATTGTAGTAACGGAACTAAGCCTGCAAGACACACTCGAATTGGTTTGATAAAGAGAGTTTCCTGCTTTTGTAACCCTACCGTTTTATAGACAATTTTATGTTAATGTTAATATTGTATTGCAAAAATGAACTGATAACTCTTTGTGTAACTTCATCTCTAGATCTTCATTTTATCACAAAATGAAAATCCAGGCAACTGTCTTCTGCCAACAGCTATTTGATTCTTAAAACAAAATAACTTTTCCTTTCTCAAAGTTTGTTTCTTGTCAAAAAAGTTCGGCCATGCTTAGAGTTTACAAAAGTGAAACATTCTTAACTCTTACGAAGATTGCGTATAGACTGATGCAAGAAAAAACTTGTCTTAATTTTCATAATAAAAAAAACTTTGACCAACAAGTTTTCATGCATTCGAGTAAAATAGCAATTCAGATTTGCTCAGTTTGCAATTCCCGACTTGTAAGGTTTCGACGTTTAACAAAAATTTCCGGAAAAAATTATAAAACTCCAAAAATAAGCCCTCCTCCCTCCAAAAGAGAAAGAAAACACATGCCAAGGGGCGTTCAGTAGCAGTTGCAAAGCAGAAGTATTTTATGCTTCGTCTCACACTCGACGAAAATGATATCAACTAAACTATAAAGATGAATATCATCTAAAAATATCTTCATAGTTGTTCAGCGAATCTTTTTTCCACTCTTCTGTTATACTTTCAACAGATTCCAAAAGTATGAAAAACTGTCACAGTAATGGTACTGTATTTATTCAAATTGGCACACCAGCGCTTACTGACTTTCAGTAATTTGATGTGGCGAAAATAATGCCCACAGTGTCGAACACAACGTCCAAGTCAGGTTACACTAACTCGCAACCTAATCTTTCAGTATCAATGAGATTCCTACTCATACCCAGTAGCGGATCCAACGGGGGCGGAGGAGGGGTTCTGGGGGGTCTGTGCCCCCCCCCCCCCTTTTGAGGTGAAATCGAATTT
>JANSTQ010148169.1:0-12050 GCA_026167885.1 Bergia puertoricense
GGCAGGTCCCAGGGGTGCAGCCTTTATGTTTAAACACAATGGGAACGTTTTCTATCGACCTCGGATTTAAGGTGTTACCAGCCCTTCGGAGCTGACGGAGTGAAGTTTTTTATTTTATTTTATTTCATTTCATTTCGTTTCGTCTTATTTTATTTTATTTTACATCAAATTCGGTTTTCCGTATCACATCCATAGCCAGCACTGTTGGAATAAATTTCGTTGTTGTTTAGAATGACGAAGCTCTAATACCAACAATCCAAGGCCATTTCCTGAAGTACCTCACGTTCATTGGCTGTTTAGTGGTCGCAAAGATAATTTTTTCCTTGAGGTGTTGTTGCGCAAAGCTTGTTTTTGCTGATCTCCAGATAAAAATGTAAATGATGAAATGGAAGAGAAACCATCAACATTTCAACTTGACTCCAGTTTATACTTCTCGGGGTTTATTGTTTCCAAATAATTTTTTCTGATACTTCGATTTGAACGCTGCCTAAACCCCACCAAAAGGGGCATAATTGGTCAAACTCAGACACTTCTAGAACAAAAAAAATAACTTAACGTCTGGTGGCGGTAAAATCTATTTTAATTGATGACTGTTGACTCGCGAGTCGGTCCTTTTTTGGCAGGTTTTTTTTGTGTAGTTACTGGTTCTCTTGTGCATGTGATGCCTTGTGATCATGGAAGTTTAAATAAGAGATTTGCACAAAACGTGTTTCATATTTTCCCAAACTAACTACAATTTAAGCATTCATTAGTGTTTGTAATACCTAAAACTGCCGAAAGTGAAAAGCATCTTTCGGCGGCATCAGTTTCAAAACTCGAAACCCGAAACCAAGTTGTTTGCTTTGTCAATTGGGAGTGTTTTGAAATTCTATACGAGCGCTTATGCTGCGGCGCGGTTCTCTCTATAAACCACCCAGTAATATATTTAAACTGACATTCGTCCCTGATTCTCGGAACTGATTGAATAACGCTGAAACAGAATCTGACCCCCAGCATGGCTATTGACTGCATAAAATGAAATTTGATTGAACTGGATCTCGTGGAGGAAAATATGTGGCACGGAAACAACTTTATTTCGATATAAATCGTGGTTTTCAAACATTTGTTGTAATCATCATTGCAAGGAGAATTTCGTCATCTTTCCCTTGATATTTATGGGTATCTGATGTTAAAGAGTTACGAACTGATTTGCTCTCTAATTCTGGTTTTTCTTTTTCTAGCTTACTGCACCCGTTTATACGAAGGGCAGTGTAAAGAAAATGCCACAGTTTTAACAGGCGTGATATGGTCTAACTGAGACATTGTCCAGAAAAATGTGTATTTGAAACGTTCCATTTTCGTCTCATCGATCTGACGCATCAATTGCGACTCGTCTGCATTACTGTTTTCGCAACAGTTTTGACCGTCAACAATAAAATGCTCGAAGACCCCTAAATGTACTCGTTCTGCTGCAGGCACAAGAACCTGCGCATACCTGAAAGAAACGTGAGGACTGAATAAGACTGAATCACACCTCTTGTGTTGCGAGTGGCGTTAGCAATTTTGAAAGGCCCCGTTTTTAACCGTCCGAACTAAAACGATAAGTCTCCGTTATTTCGAGAGCGATTTCGAATCGATGCGTTTTGGAGGAAACTGTCAGCGTTTATGAGCATTTTAACAGTGTGAGCGGATGGCCAAACGCATCGAAAGGTCTCCGTTTTCAAACGAATACGCATTAGTGTGAAAGATGCCAAAACACAATGTTGTCCAATCAGTATCGTATTAGACTGTAACACGAACAATATGTAGGCTTTGGGGTTTTGTAAGCCATCTGATCTAACAAAATACAAACCGCAAACAACACTCTTTGTCTTAAACACCTCAAACATCTAACACTATGAAAACATTTTCGGGCTCAATTGTGATTGTACTGATTAACCGTGACTGTTAAAAGTTTTCAAAGAGTTTAAGTTGAGTCCTCGCTCAAAATTAGACGTTCTTATCAAAAAGGGTTATTGGGTCACGCAACTTTCAGCTTTTTATCTTTTGACACAAAAGGGATTATTATTATTTAAAGGCCATAAACCATGTTGTTATACTTGTGTTACATTCGCTAGATAATGGCAAGGTAGCTCTCTGATTATGATAATTTATGTAACTATAACTTGACTACGGTTGGTGCGAATTCGATATGATCAACTTTTTAAAGCTAGAATTAATATATTTGTTCCAACTATGAACCAAATCTATATCATCAGTTACAATATTTTATATAATTGTGTGTTTCTACAACATAATTTAGTGAGCTGATTGTTTAGTACGGGAATAATCTCAAATAGCGGTACGGTTTTCCAAGCCAAAGAAACTATGGTTTTTCTTGAGAGAGCAACACCGTAAATCCAAAATATCAAAAAAAGCAACCTAAAAAATGCGGTTATTTGAAAAAAGTGTATCAATAAAATTACTCCACAAGAGCGCCGCTGGAACAGCTGTTAATTAGAATGTCGTTGCCTGTTTCTTTGTGGAGGCCGGTACAGTCGTGGCTATATAAACTGAATCCCCACGTTGAAATTAAATCACTTTGCTTGAACGCCGAAAAAAGACACGGAAACAGCCAAGCGCTGTTTCTTAGGCACCAAACAATAATACGCATCAAAATTCATCAAGCCAAAAATACAGACGCTAGGGGTTGTGTACCATTAATCGTAACTAAAACGCTGGCCTATTTTTACGACAAATGTTCGGAAATTATTTGATATGTATCGACTAGGCAGATGTCGTGTACATGTTTCTGCATAAATTCTCTGTTAATTTAAAAGAAACAAGTTTTTCAGCAATTTCATGTCATATCCGAACTTATCCCATTGACATTTTAACTAAATCATAAAATCGACCTCCACAACTGTCTGTAAAGCGAGCCAATCCGTACTGGCAAATGTTATTTGATAAAACCCCAACTACCCGTGTTATATTACTTGATAATACCCATCAACCAGTGTTGTAACGTGTTGAGCGATGTTATGTTTTCAAATATTGGCTTAACACTTTGCTTCGACATTTCAGCAGCATTTTGCTTATTCTCAACATCCACCTCAACATTTTTGTACAATGTCTGAAGGAACAAGAAAGTAGCTACTCAAACAATTAGGCACGAAGAAGACTTTTAAAATGTGCCCATAACTGATGAATATCCTTACCATTTTGTTAAAGTAAAACTTCCTTCAAATCGTGTTATTTGAGAAACAACCCAAGGCTGATTTGTTATAGAAAAAAGGCAGAACTCGATAGGTGTTGTAGTTTGTTTGAAATGCTTAAGCTAACATTATTTCTATTGTAAAAATTTGTCAAACAATGAAAATCTAGTACAATACATATTGTGACGACAAAATTGTTTTCTTAGATCTAAAATTCAAAAATCAGTATCTCCCCGTCAGCACTCCAATAGTTTAAAAAGCAAACAGTCAAATTATTCCTGACATTTTTACCGCAGGAGAAGGTGAAATTATGTTTTCTTTCTGTTTTGTTTCAGTAGCATGCACTAGATTTCAAGATATAGCTCCCATTTTAAAGTTTTAAGTAGTCAAAATACTCCACCCCTCTCTGTAGGGAAGGTTTTATTTTACATTTAAGACCTTAAGATATAAATATGTTGTTTTTATATAAACTGCACGTGGCCGTCTTACCTTGAAGTTTTCAGTCTGTCTATATGCAGCACAACAGATGAGAGACCATTCGCTCGCGGCTGAAACTTGGTAGATCTGTTTACTGTACTGTTGTTCCCTTTACTGAAATACAAATGGCTCATTTCACTACTTTTAAAAAAATGTCACGTCAATGTCAATCATTTTAAGATCAGATACGTTAAGTATTTCTTTTTAGTCCATGATTGCTTGAAGCTAAAGTAAATCGTGTGAAGAAATTTGAGAGAACAAGTACCGGAAATTGTTTCAACAGTCCAACGAAACAACATTTGTTGTTAGACAAGTTTTACTGAGTTCTTATCTCTACAAACACTCATGTGTCTCGTATTCAGCGTTCTGTTGCGTGATTTTGGTGCTGCGTCAGTGGTTCCATCAAACAGATGTCACTCCCTTTACGATATTTATCGCATCCAACTCCAAGACAGCACTTTGTATAAATTAGAGAAGGAGAACGTTTTAACTAATTCAGAGTCGGCCTCGCCAAAAACATTTTAAAGGTGGTTTGAGCTTAATATTTTATATAAATTTCGACACTCCCATGTCCATGGTGATTTTTGACCCACGAGAAACTTGCATTGTCTGTATGGTGCGCCGTTGGCAATAAAAAAACCAATGTTTTAATTATGCATTGAATAATTTGCACTTTATTTACTTTGCATGGCGTAGAAGGCGGAATTTCGAATTGTAGCGAGCATTGTATTGTTGTAGACACTTTGATGTATGATTTGGGGCGAAACAAAATTCTTATCAAATATGAAAAATATATATATTGTATTATATTATATTGTATTATGGTTTACGAATGTACATCGCAATAAATGTTTGGCGCAGCAAATACGTTAGTACTGCTTCTAAGCTGACTTACTTAAAGATCTGAAACGAATTAGCTGGTCAGTTGTTTCGGGGGGGGGGAATAGAATTCTTAGACGGTCAACTACAGATGAGTCATGTATCCTTGTTACGTTCCGCATATGACGGCTGTGGAACATTGCGGGTTTCTCAGTGGCGTATGCTCCTAAACCAGCACGAGGTAGCCATGCTCTCATTGGCTATATACGATATCACGCAAGAGTGAACGCGTACGCGCGAACTTTAGTTTCTCCGTCTTTCTTTTGGAAACAAAACTCCAGTGCTTTCTTAGTTTCTATTTACTTAATTCTAGTTATTCAAAAAGAAATTAAGAACTTGCTGAAGTATCAGTTGTTGAATAATTTAAAACCCTAACTGTTAACTGCCTGATTTTAATTGGAGCACACAACACTGTGTTAACAAAAACAGAAGATCAATTGGTAAAAATAAAAAAAAGAATTCGACGTGATTGTGGAATTTAGTATTCCGATTTCTGAAACGAAGTTGCAAATGTTTTAAAGCTAAAATAGTGTGCGAAGTTAGAGCAGTTGGTAAGATCTCTGACTACCAACCAGGAATGTTCGGGTTCATACAATTCCAGACCTGGTCGTGGGTTGAACTTTCGGCGACCTTCTTTCGCCACATTGTCCGTGGACAAAGACGTTAAGCCGTTGTTCTGGTGTCCCGACGTTCTATCGGGGGACCTAACAGAACCCACACACTTGTCGAAAAGAGTAGGGTAATCCCGGTCTTAATGTCTCAAACGGAAACCATTGTGAATCGCTACCAGCGGTCTGGCTAAGACCCTCAACCACTGAACCATATACTTGTTGTGAACAGGTAGCTGAAAAGGCCTGCGGGAAACAGCCATAAATATTTATATTTTATAGATATAAAAGCCCGTTCAAACAGTGCCAATTTCTGATTCAACATTCACCCAATAATTTTTGGGCCATGTTGGTACGATGTTGTGTATGGTTAGAAGAAGGTTGTTCAAGCAACATCAATATAACTTTTGCAAACATTTACAGATCTTAATACATTAATTTACAAATAAATAAATGAAATTTTATAAGATACATATTTTGTATGGTAGTCAGCTGGTACAACTAAAGAGCTTATCGCGCCATGTGACAGAGGCCAACATGCGTTGTCAACATTTTTGCATGAGTTTGCAGCGGAATTCTTGGTACTAGAAGCGAGTGTCCAGATGGCTTTATTTTCAGAACAAAAGAAAAGGAAGAAGGATGATTGGTCACAGTTTGAACGTAGTCAAACTCCATCCAACATGATCTAACATCAAACAACAGTTTCCAACATTATTGGGGAAACTGGACAATATTTTGGACGATCGTTGCTTCAAATCTTGCCTATGTTTGAACCAGTTTTAACAGCTGCAAAACTATTGCTGTAACGTAGAATTAGACGCCACATCTTTGTGTTTAAATCAACGTTGTACAAGAAAGTAGTTTTGCTTGATTAGTAAAGAAGTTTTTCGAAGAACTGAAATTGTTTTATTTTTCAGTGAATTGCTTGTCAAAGGCCATTTATTTACATGACCTTATGATGTCATTTGTATTTTCATATAACATGGTAGCTTTTGAACAGATTGACGGCTCAAATGGAATCATTTTGACATAAAATTGAGGTGGCACCTAAGTTTTTATTGAACAACATTGTCCATTTATCTTTCTCAATCGTTTGGTGCGCAAAGGTTCACTGATCAATTATTTCAACGTGTTTGAACGTGATGTTGATTTTTGTTCGGTTATCATCCTTTTTCGAATCTATGAATTAATTAATGTACTAGTCAAACGTAACCCCCCCCCCCTCCTCTTCCCCCTCCCCCCGGGACATAGTGGGGGAAGGTGGGGGTATTGACACTCTATTGAACAAAAAGTCGGCCCAAGGGGCTTGTGGACTTGACGCAAGTGGTTGTTGCAGGTGTTGTTGTTGCTGAGGTAAGATTATCAATCTGTTTTATATCTAGCTTTTAATTAAACCATCTACAGAGTTTCCTTGAAACAATGGATGTAACAGACATTTTTTGTTAATAATCTGATGACCGACTCTTTAATATTTTATGACAATTCATGTATTATTCATGCTTTTGTTTCGTGTCTGTTCGAGCGTGCCTCGTGTGGTCGAGATCGTGGCTAACCAGAACGTACATGTACTACACTCTTTTTTTATAAGAACGTCTAATATTCGGGGCTGAGGCTGGATGTTCTTAATTATTTTGAGGATTTCAGCCTCAACAATTCTTAAAATGTTCTTATCTTTTTAGGATTGGGTACATACAGAAATGAGGCCCTCTCTCTGTGACTGATTATGTTAATATTCTTATTTACCGCACGGACATTTGTTGTATACAGGGAATAGTGCCCTTACCGCCATCAAAATACAGTATTTTAGTGTTTTCTTAAAAGATGTACAAGTATCACTAGTTGTCTGTATATCCACATTCGGAGTAGCCATCAGGCAATGTTGCACGAGTATTTGGCACTATTTTACAGTTTAACAACAAATTATCTCCACTCAATACAGTATGTAAAATAAATATTCTCTACGTATCTCCAGCCTCAACATGTTCTTAACATGTTCTTAAATTTTGGGATTTTTTCAGCCTCAACGTTCTTATAAAAAAAGTTCTTATAAAAAAAAGAGTGTATTTATACACTGATCGAGAAATGTTTTCTTGGGGAGTGTTTTCTTTTCGTGAAAGTGTTGATCGTTTATATATCTTAATTTCTTTTTTGAGTTTTCATTGCAGCCGAATCATGTTGCTTTTAATTCATCAATCTATTCATGATTCTGTTGGATTTGTTCAAACTGGTTGACCACGACTGTTTTTCGATCTTGTACTGTCCATGTGCAAATCACTATTTATTTACATGATTGGAATTGTATGAAATTACAGCAAATGTGGCAGGGAAACATCTTTTTAAATATATATATATATATTTAAAAATATTATGAAGACTGGGTGTATGTCCTGTTTATCTGGCAATTTCAGAAAATTTTGTCTTTTGATCCATTTTGACAGAAAATTTAGCCTATGGGGGGGAGCTTTTGATTACATTTGACACTAGTCATTGTCAAATCACCCACTATGTTCCGGGGGGGTAGGTGGGAGTTACGTTTGACTAGTGCATAAGCACACAATTGCGTGGTTTCGATTGCTAGAAATAACTACAAAACAAATAGCTTTTTTTTACATAATCACTTTGTAGAAGGCTAGACCTGACTCCGGTGCGTTTCTTGTTTCATTTTGACGGCGCTATTGTTAAAACCAGACGGTCAAAGATAATTTTTGCAAAACGAATATTTAAGGAATTCAGACTTTTGATTGGCGTTTCTCCAAAACCATGACATTTCAGACAAACCACTGCACATGTGTAATGAGTAAGTGAACAGGTACCAGTGTGCTGAGTTTAAAGAAAATCGGAGAGGCGCACTGTAGACTCATCTGCATGGTTTTTACATGACACTCTCTTAAGTACGCAATTGCGTGTTTTCAATTGCTAGTTTGCCTGTCACATTTAAATTATGTGAACTATATCAATAACAAATTGGGCAGTATAAATTTCCTTTAATGAAAAATAAACTAATTGTTTTTTCTGTAATTTTTGTTTATACCTTGACATCCAACTCCCGAGTGCTGTACATTTTTTCCCTTCCATGTGTTGAAACCTGATTGGTTCATTTGTTTCCTTTTGATTGGCTAAAAGGGTGCTGTTTTGACATTTGAAATCTTTCTTGGTCGTAATATCCAACTATATCAACGTGTTCTGAATATCAGTTGCTAAATGAGGAATCTTTCCCCCAAATTCGTTGTTTGAAGTCGAGGTCTCGGAAATTGCTTGCTCTCTTGCAACTTTTCAATTAATTTTTGGCGACTGTCAGGAGAGGTAGAATCAGAGAAATAATCTTGATTCTTAGTGGTAGATGGGTAGGAAGGGAACGATATTGGGGATTAACAAGTGCTGAAAAGGAAACACGCTGCCTTATTGGCGAGGAGGCAGATTCCACAATAATTTCAAAATTGCGATCGAACTCTGTGTGTATATAGATAGCGCTAAAAGGCGGTAAAGCATTACTTTGTGAGTTGTATGCGAAATATTGATAGTCCTTAAGTGGAAGGAGAAGAAAAATGTTTGCCGTGAACTTTTGATCAAAGCGTTGCAAGTACTATCAACTTAATACAATAGTAATAATAACATATTTTTGAGTTTAGACTTAATTTGTTTTTGTTAGTTCTCGCGGAATTTAACGAGCTTATTTCAAGTGAAAATTTCTAAATATATTGCAACACAAATGTTAAATGTATGCTGGTAGTCGTCTGTCCTTGGAAATTGGATTCACTCGACCAATTATGACATAGAATATTACCGATGTTGTATATTAATACTTCAGTTTTTCTGAAGTTAGAAATAATAATAATAATAATAACAATAATAATAATAGTAATAATAATAATAACCTTTATTATACGACATGGCATTTTAGAGTGCAAATACGCACCAAAACAAGTGCAAATATGAGACGTTACTACACGGATAACGAACCGGTTTAACCGGTTCAAACCGGTTCAAAAAGTTGTCAGTTACTGTCGGAACAGTTGTTTTTGTCCGGTCCGAGGTTTTTACAGTTGCGAAGAGTTTGAATTTCTCGGTCATAAATCGCCTCATATGTCTTATAATAAACAAATTATTCAGCGGAAAGTTATTTTTACTCGTCAGTTTTTATTTTTTTCTCGCCTAAAGGCTTAAAAAATAAAACTGACTCGTAAAATAACCAGCCGTATTGTACAACTTTCCGCTGAAAAACCTATATTATTTAAAAAGGGTCGCGCTAATTACTGTAACAGGTATTCTCCCTCAACCTAAACCTATATAAAACCCATGTGAAAACCTTTATAATAGCTACAAATACCTACATAAAATATCCTGACTAATAGTATTAATAAAACATCATAATGTTAGTATAATATTCTAAAAAATTCATATACGTTAATTGCAAATCGAAAGAGCTTCTTAACTTTAAATTGTCTACCGTACAATTTAAGGAAGCGTCTTTAAGCAACACAGTTTTCATTGTGCCGAATGAGTCGCTTGGAACTAAGTTGAGAGCATTTAATTCTTTCAGGGTGGAGTAAAAAAAGGTTCTCTTCAGCGATTCTGTTTTTGGCTTCGGTAAGCGGTGTAATGTTTTTGATCTTGTGGAATACGTGTGCTCGAAGCGAAATGAATTTAACTTAGTAATTAAATATTCTTCCATCAATAGCTTTCTATAAGAGACCGAGTCTATTGAGCTTGAACATATGATCAACAGGTAGCCACTCAAGTATTTAAAAATGACCTTGCATCCCCAAGACTATCCAATATCAATCTAGCACAGCGTTTTTGGAGTTTAAACAATACGTCAAGGTTGGTTTAGCTACAGTTGCTCCATACAGTACAGCAATAACTGAGGAGCGGTTTGATGCTTGCGTTGTAGAGAAGCAGTCGATATTGGGTTGGTAGATATTTCCGAACTCTTGCTAGAATGGCAAATCTCTGAAATAATTTCCGTCGCAGTGTCTTGATCTGTTTATTCCAGGTGAGATGACTATCAATGTATACTCCTAGGACACGCTCTTGCTGAATTTGCTATCTTGTGGTGGGTCGAGATTATGCTATACTTGGTCTTAACTTCGTGCATTCTCATTTTGTTTTCCTTTGCCCACTTCGAGGCTCCTTCAAGATCTGGTCTAAGTTCTTTTCGACTTCGTCTATGGTGGATCCAGATGCATAGAGGGTGGATTCGTTAGCATATATGCCGATGTCATTCTTGAGTGTTAAAGGCAGATCATTTATGAAGAGCAGAAATAAGGCAGGGCCAAGAATACTCCCCTGAGGTACACCGGACTGAATTCCGAGCGGTTCAAACAGCTTTCCACCAACACATACCTTTTGATACCTTCCGTTGAGGTGACTTTGGAATCATTTGAGGGAGTTAGAGTCGAAACCATATACCTGAAGTTTCTTGAGTAGTAGTTTGTGATCCACAACGTCGAACCCTTTGCGCAGATCGATCATAACTACTCCTGTAAAGAGGCCTTTATCCATCGCTTCTAGTCAATCAAGGATGGTTTCGCAGGAGTGGTTAGCTCGAAAACCTGATTGGCATTTGTATAGTAGACCATGTTTAGTCAGATATGTAATTAAGTGTTTGCAGACATGTTTCTCGAGAATCTTCGAAATGACGGGGAGGACTGATATTGGTGTATAATTATCAACATCCTCTTTGTTACCCTGCTTGTAAATCGGGCAACACGGGCCAGTTTAAGTAGGGCTGGGCACCCCAACCCTCCTCCTTCTTCCACACGAGAAACATACATATCATTATTCTACAGAAAAATATAATTGTTTACTTGAAAAAAAACAGAGATAAAATGAGAAAATGGCACGCGTCGTAAAATTCAGTTTGCGCTAAAAAAATATGGACCACGAGCTACTTGCACGCCCCCTTAGAGCACACTGTGTTTGAAGCATGTTGAGGCTACTTTTGAAATAATTAAGAGTTCTTTCTTCACTTTACAACTCTGGGCAGGGAATGGTTTAAGAGAGCGGAAGGTGAGTGTCAATCACTAGGAAATTGGCTAACCGAAAGTTTTTTTTGCCAAAAACAGATAATGTAACATCAACACAAACTTATATTTTAATTTTCCTAGAGAAATATGCCTTTGACGCTCGGTCGCACCGTCCGCGGACAGGGACATTAAGCCGTTGGTCTAGCCTCTCGTCATTCTAGCGGGGGACTTAAAAGAACCCACACACTAATCAATAAGAGTAGGGTTGCGACCCGGTGTTGTGGTCTGTCCTGTCCTGGTCGCAGGGGGCATTTATCCTCAGAAATATTTTAAACTGCGCGGCAGCAATTTGCGCCTGTAAAATGCAGTCCTGTCTTCAAGTCCCCCAACAACATTGTAAAGTCCCAGCAGGTTAAAAGTCGACCACCACACTTACTTACTTACTAACTTACTTACTGCGGTTACCATATTTTCTCGAATAAACGCCCCTTCTCAAATAAAACGCCCTCCCAACCCCCACCCCCACTCCCCGAAAAAAAAGGAATAAACGCCAAAGGTCATTTATTCATGTGAGATGTGATTGACCCATTCTCCGATTTAACAGAAAGTGATCCTTTTGAAAATGAAGAAACGAAGTAATGTTTGTTGTAGACGATTGACTATTCCGACGAACTATTATCATCATAGACTGTTTTTTTCTTAATTTCTTTGTTGTTGTTTGTTGAATATTGTTAGTTTGTTGTGTTCCCATTTTACCAGCGTTTAGTTTGACACTTGTTGAATTTCTGTATTTTAAAACATTGATCTGTTCAGTGCTACATTTTAGCGACACAATTAAAGCAAATGTCTACATAACGCGTGCACGAATTCAGTTGTTACAGCTATTGAAAAAACACCCATTTAATAAACGCCCCCTCTCAAATAGACGCCCCCTTAAAACCCGCAAA
>JANSTQ010148180.1:0-10298 GCA_026167885.1 Bergia puertoricense
AACGGAAAATGTACATCCACTGTTATTCAAATGTCTGTCAAGAGCTGCAAGCATGACACGGAGGCTGTCATCTCGTCCTGTTTGCGGACAGTTGGCGAGTTGCGTATAAAAACTCTCAGTGGAGAACTCGGTTTAGCTCCTCGGCTTGGTAAGTTTCAATCTTTTCGTTGTATCCGGCCTGTTTTGCCCAGTACTGTCGCAGTGATTTTTATTCGTCGCTTTTTCTTTCATAATTTGATCAAGCTCTCCGTTGCACTCGGCAAACCTGGCCGCAATTTTGTTTGCTTACACCAGTGCAAATTACATGTAATTGCACTGTTTTTGAGTTTGTAATTGCACTGTTTGGGGTAAATTGACAGGTTCTCAGCCAATCAGATTGCGGTGATTTTGCCATGCATATTATTAATGCGGTAAATAATGAAAACAATTACAAGTTCACAGATTTTGATTTTTTATTAGTTATTCGACGGTTAAGCTTGTCAAAAGCTGACTGTGACCTTTTTATACTAACTTTGGATCAGATTAGTAAGATTGATAAATTCCAAAATCGTGGCAAGAGTACATCAATGAAACCCTTCATGTTTTTCAAAAAAAGGAAAATAATTTTTAGCAAAACTTGCTTTTCGTCTTGTTGCAAGAGCAATAATAGTCCTTGGTCAATAATGTACGTACAGGTCAAATAGACCGGGGCTGGGATCAGGTGGATCCGTATGAATGTCGGCAGCTTTGGTCAGATAATCTGTATTAGTTGTATTCTAGCCTGCACAGCAGGCGCTACAGTTTGTCTTTTTATCGAGCATGCCGGACTGTGAACGTGACTTCACCGCGCTAGTTGCAGTTATAGGAGAATGGGACGAGGAAGAGAATGAGCTCGTTCTCGCGGGCTACGCCCGCTCACTTCGCGGAGAGAGGCCTTTTTTCCTGCTCACAAAAAAGCCAAAATAGCACCTGCTGTGCAGGCTAGTTGTATTTAGACATGAGATTAACTGTAAATAATATATTGGTATTTTTTTCAAAATGCTTTTTCAGTTTTAGACCATTTGTGCATATGTTGCCCTTATTACCTATACTTGTTACCTCCAAACTTGGCTGTTGCATCAAGAAATAGAGTATCAAATTGTTGATTAATTGAAGACAGCTTCCAGGCAATACTGAAAAGGTTTTACATGTTAATTAAGCATAGTCTATTTTCATAATATGCACCAGTGCCCATAAACAATAACTTCAAAATGACGCAAAATGACGTTTCCCTTATGTGTTTATGCAAGTTTTCATTACCTGAGCGTGAAAAACATGTTTTGAACTCTTTTGTTCGTTATTGTGCGACTAGTGACATTTTAAACAATTGCGCAATATATTTTGACAAATCCAAGATGGCGGCTGTATGACGCCATTGTGACGTCAAATGACGTCATACGTCCAACAAAGATAACTCAATTTGCTTAGTTGTACATGCCCTCCAAATTTCGTTTTGTCCCCTTTAATAGTTTCCGAGCACTTTGTGCTCCCCCCCCCCCTTCCCCTCCGTGACCAGGAATTCCCCAAAAACCCGTGTATGGTAGAGTAAAAACAAGAACAGGAAATGGTAAAAAGATAACTGAGCCGACCAACTGGTGTTTGTGTGAAAGGTAGATTTTTTATTTATAAAATTTTGTTAGAAAACCGTACGTCTAATAATTGTGAACTAGCAAACCGGTTATTTTTTGGTATAATAAACGCAAAATTACAAATTTCATTCATAACTAAAACAATGACCTTAAAACCACTAAAGTCAGCTCTTTACGGATACTTTTTTCGGCTAGATAACGGTTGAGCAACGGTTAAAATTAAACTTTTTCTTGGCTGTTGTGTGTTCTATTTTACAGAATAGACTATTCTGTTTCTCTTGCTAGCATTTTTGAAGCATGCTGTTGCCAGAGAGGAGCAAAGTTGCTATTGGAGGGGTCCTATAGAATAATATCCTTGGGAGCACCGAAGGCGCAAGCTTTCTAGGGGGGTCTGGGTGCATACTTCGCCGGAAGATGTTGATTTATTTCGTTGTCTAGAATCCCATTTGTTCATTCTGAGAGGATTCGTGGATGCACTTTGCTCACTACGAATGACTCGGCGTGAAAGTTGGAGGGGTCCGGACCCACCCCCAACCCCCTGCTTCGCCAACCCTGGACTAGGTTATTTCATATTCATATTTCCCCAAAGTGACGCAGATTGAAATACGCTAATTATAAAAACCGTGAATGACTAGGAGAAAGGAAACTCTACAAAACTGCGTTAAAATATTCTGCGCATTCGGGAAAGCAAACGCACAAATAGCGGTTCAACTTACCAGATTTTGCACTTTAAAGTAAGGTCGCAACTGGATCCCGGTGTTAGGCGCGCATTTACGTCTATCGGACGGTTGAAATTGCCAACTTTCGAAATTAAATCATATGATGTACGATGTGTTTGTTGTTGTCCAGGAATCTTTATGTTAGTAGTAAGCTCTAGGAGAGTAAGGTTACATAGTTACCAATAAAAATTGGAGTCTGCAGCTTTGCAGGAAGCAGTCTTATGCTGTCTGTGATCCTAGGAAAGTTAGGAGGTAAATTCGACAGTAAATCTCGAGGTCCACCAAAAATTCAATAATAATGATGATGATTGCTTAAATGACTCCTTCCTTGGAATCAATTTGTTTTAAAATTAACAATCATTTTTCAGTACTCTGCGCCTCATTACGGTTTCAAATCACTACAAACAAACAAAAGTAATCGAAGCGGACATGTGTAAACTTGGTGCAAAAGGTTTTATAGATATGCTTCTTAACACTTATTCCCCCAAAAGAAAATGACTAGTGATGTAATTCAAGGCGCTATTAATGTTTATTGCATAAGCACCGACACTGAGAAAAAATGTTTTGGAAAATACCAAGCCAGCGACTGACTAGGATTGTAAACTTTTATTTTTCAAAGCATGACAAAACATAAAATATTATCTTCAAAACTTTGAACTTGGAGAGCTCATTGTTGACATTGTTCTCATTCAGGGCGGTGATTACAGAAAGTGTGCTTACATTGGAAATAGTGTGGTTTCTGGAAACATTGGCTTATATTGGAAATAGTGTGGTTACTGGAAACATTGTGCTTATATTGGAAATAGTTTGGTTACTGGAAACATTGTGCTTATATTGGTAATAGTTTGGTTACTGGAAACATTGTGCTTATATTGGAAATGGTTTGGTTACTGGAAACATTGTGCTTATATTAGAAATAGTTTGGTTAATGGAGCCATTGTGCTTGTATTGGAAATAGTGTGGTTGTTGGAAACTGTTTTCTCACTAGAATCAGTTTATTTAGTGGAGAAAGCGTGCTTGTTAGATTCGGTGTTCAATCTGAAAACTGTTAGACTAACAGTGTATTTACTGGAGTCAGATCATTCATTGGCACACCTATTTGCTACAGTGTCTGAGAACTAAAAACAAGCTTTATTCGTCAAAATTAGCACTAGAAATTAAAGGTACATCTGTATGGTTTTATGTTTACACACAAGAAGAAAATGTGTGGATTTATATTAACATGCCTTAATCTTAAACCTGAGATTTTGTTTGAGATTGTGGATTTAAAACTATAGTTTGCTCAGAACTCAAACCTGTAAAATAAGAGTTCAGGGAAGGCTAAAACTGTCTTTAAAAAGCTTGTATAGTGTTAGCGTTTTGTTTTGAGGTCCATGTATTTGCTACGTTTCGTTTTATGCTCGTAGTTCTACCGTTATCCGCACTCCATTCACCACCCTGCGAGATCTTCTCGGAACAGCTGTTCCTCTTTGTGCTTGTCATACGCCACCAATCCAATCGTGTCCCGTTTTGAGCACGCGGTCTGCTTCTTAAGTTGCACGTATCGATACGCAATGATGGCTACAGCGATCACCAGAATGATAATAAGGATAATGAGAGGGACTAAAGTCGCTGCACTTGGTCCAACGCTCTTGTAGTCGGACTCGCTGGCACCAACTGCAACATCTGAGAAAAGGCAGTACAAAACAGTCTTAGTCTCCACACCGTTCCATGTGCATGCCTTAGTCTAAGAGTTACTCTGTTTCATTCTCATGTCGACTCACGTCTCAGTTGCAGTCTCAGTCTCAGTCTCAGTCTCATCAATGCTTATTCTCAGTCCCTGCCTTAGTTTCAGTCTCACTCTAAAATTTAGTCCCAGTCTCAGTCTCAGTATAAGTCTCATTCTCATTTCTCAGTCCCAGTCTCAGTCTCAGTCCCAATCTCAGTCTCAGTCCCAGTCTCAGTCGCAGTATAAGTCTCATTCTCATTTCTCAGTCTCAGTCCCAGTCTCAGTCCCAGTCCCAGTCCCAGTCTCAGTCTCAGTCTCGGTATAAGTCTCATTCTCATTTCTCAGTCCCAGTCCCAGTCTCAGTCCCAGTCTCAGTGCCAGTCCCAGTCTCAGTCTCAGTATAAGTCTCATTCTCATTTCTCAGTCCCAGTCTCAGTCTCAGTATAAGTCTCATTCTCATTTCGCAGCCTCAGTCCCAGTCTCAGTCTCAGTCTCAGCCCCAGTTTCAGTCTCAGTATAAGTCTCATTCTCATTTCTCAGTCCCAGTCCCAGTCTCAGTCCCAGTCCCAGTCTCAGTCCCAGTCCCACTCTCAGTCTCAGTATAAGTCTCATTCTCATTTCTCAGTCCCAGTCTCAGTCTCAGTATAAGTCTCATTCTCATTTCTCAGCCTCAGTCCCAGTCTCAGTCCCAGTCTCAGTCCCAGTCTCAGTCTCAGTCCCAGTCTCAATCTCAGCCCCAGTTTCAGTCTCAGTATAAGTCTCATTCTCATTTCTCAGTCCCAGTCTCAGTCTCAGTCTCAGCCCCAGTTTCAGTCTCAGTATAAGTCTCATTCTCATTTTTCAGCTCAGTTCCAGTCTCAGTCCCAGTCTCAGTCTCAGCCCCAGTTTCAGTCTCGGTATAAGTCTCATTCTCATTTCTCAGTCTCAGTCTCAGTCTCGGTATAAGTCTCATCCTCATTTCTCAGTCCCAGTCTCAGCCTCAGTCCCAGTCTCAGTCTCAGTCCCAGTTTCAGTCTCAGTATAAGTCTCGTTCTCATTTCTCAGTCCCAGTCTCAGTCTCAGTATAAGTCTCATTCTCATTTCTCAGTCCCAGTCTCAGTCCCAGTCTCAGTCTCAGTCCCAGTCTCAGTCCCAGTCCCAGTCTTAGTCTCAGTATAAGTCTCATTCCCATTTCTCAGTCTCAGTCTCAGTCCCAGTCTCATTCTCATTTTCATGCCAGTCTCAGTCCTACACTCTGGTTCAGTCTCAGTCCCAGCCTCATTCCAAGTCCCAGTCTAAGTCTCAGTTTGAGTCCCATTCTCTATTTTGGTCTTTGTCTCAGTTTCGTCCTCAAACTCGAACTTGGACTCGGTTTCAGCTTCAGTTTGAATTTCAACAATCTCTGTGTTACATTGATGCTCAGTCATAAACTCAGTCCCAATATCGATCTTCGATTCGATCTTAGTCTGTGTATTATACCCAGCTCTCTCTCTCTTACTCACTCTCTCTTTGTTTGTTTGTCTCCTCGTTCTTAGACTAAGTTGCGGTCTCAGTCTCTGTCTCTGTCTGTCTGTCTGTCTGTCTCTGTCTGTCTCTGTCTCTTTCTCTCTCTCTGTCTCTCTGTCTCTCTCTGTCTCTCTCTGTCTCTATCTGTCTGTCTGTCTCAGCCTTATTCTCATTCTCATTCTCAAGTACATTTTATAACGTATTTGGAAT
Organism: Bergia puertoricense; assembly: GCA_026167885.1. Classification (NCBI taxonomy): domain Eukaryota; kingdom Metazoa; phylum Cnidaria; class Anthozoa; order Zoantharia; family Parazoanthidae; genus Bergia; species Bergia puertoricense. The sequence goes on from JANSTQ010148180.1 coordinate 5,730, forward strand.
ATTCTCCAAAGTTTGCCGATTTGTTTTCATTGAAAAACTTGAAAGTAAAAACGATAGAAAAAAATGAAAAATACTTTCTTGCAGTAGGATTTGAAGCTGGGTTCTCTCGGATAAACGAACGCATAAGTTGTACTAGTTTGCATAATTTTTTTTTTAGGGTCATAATATCAACGACAGGAAACACTCTATACTGGGGAAAATAGAAGATGACAATACTTACAAGAAATGTTCATTTTGGCTCGTTGAACAAGCTCGATACTGTAGTTAGCCTCTCCAGCAATGTTGGACACGTGACACACATAAATTCCAAAGTCTTTCGGTTGCCTTGGAGTCACGACCAGAATGCTGCTGTGTACCTTAATGTTGTCTGAGTCCTGTACTTTTTCTCCGTCCTTTGTCCAATTGTAGTAAACGGGAAGAGGGTTGGCTGCTAAGCACATCATGTTTGCAGGGTTACCAAGGCGGGAGTCAACTTGCTTTCTGGTTAGTTCCTCGTTGATTTTTGGTTTTCCTAAACAAAAAACAATCGTATCGTCAAGAGTACTGTTTTGATTACCATGCAAATACTGAAAGCTTTTGCATGAAAACACGGTTAATAATAACAGCATTTAATTCATCGCACAAATTAAAACACAGTAGTTGGACAGTAAGTTTCATCTGTTGAGATTGCTTAAATCTCATAGGACCTTCGAAACGCTTTGTCCCCGCCAAATTTATTAATCAACATCTATATTCCCCTTTTATGGTATCAATATGGAATAACTTGTATGATATGCGAGAATAAACAACTGATCGATCATTCCAAGTGTTTTCAGATGAGGTGCAAAATTCTCGCAAATTGTTTATAGAAAATTTATAGAAACAGATAAAGAGAATTTAGCATTTCATCATTTGACAGTTTTGGGAATGAACAGGTTAAGTATCTAGTCAGGACTGCGTGTCTGAAGACAAAAGTAACCATTGCGGATTTTGTAAACAAGTACATTTTGCGATTTCAAAGGCACCGCTCAAACCGCCAGAAAGATGTAGATTTTTGAATAGAAACTGTTTGATGGCTGCCTGATGTGAACATCAGAGCAACGAGAAAACTTCAATGTTCGTACGATAATGAAAACAGTATGTAATAACCAGGCAAGCCACACCGGTAAAGATTGTCGGCTGTACAACATGGTATTTATAGATCGAAAAGAAAAAACAAACCTGAAATTTGTAATTCTAAATCAAGTTTTTGATCAATCTATTTTGTTTTCATAAGACGTTGTACGATTGCTGAACAAAAACCAGATGATTTCGGTCAAGTCGTTTTACGGTTTATGGCAGATTCTCAAGCTTCGCACATCACTAAATTCATTTGTCATAAATTGTACTTGATAAGCTCTGTCACTCGCTGACCTTCGAGTTTTGTAAAGTCTTTTGCTTTTCCTTTTATTGATTTGAATACAAATATTCAGTGACTTTTCCTCAATTAAGCAGAGCTGCAATTCAAAAGGGGAACATCACCATTTTACATTTACATAACCCTAATCGTGATCATGAACAACGTGGTTTAAAATCTGAAACATACTGTTTCTTTTCATATGCTTTGGAAATCCAGCTTCAACTTGTAAAGATTTCTTTTGTTCCTTATAAATATGAAGAACTTAGTCTTAATATTAATATTAATAAGGGGTAAATTCCGACAGCGACACGATCTTGAAACGGCGACACGAGAACCGTGAACTAGCGACAAACGACGGGCTGCTCTAATGAAATACTGACAGAGATACACAAACGTAAAGAAACTGCGACGCACTCAGTCTTGAAATGTAGACGGGCGACACGGGGAATCCCCCTTAGTGGGCCTCATTATTGTAAGGAATGTCATTAGAAAAGGCATGTGGTGTGCTTTCATGGTCCCCTTAGGTAAAACGGGGGCGGAGGGGAGAGTGGGACAAAAACAAAATATCATACCAAACACGCTGATGTTCGTAGCCGTTGTCGCGTTCCCCACAATGTTCCGTGCCACACATTGGTACAAACCCGTGTCTTCCGTTCTCAACTGCTGAAGATTTAAAATTTGTTTATTGCTCTGAAAGATTATTCGCTCCGTGGTCTTTAAAGGAGCGCCATCTTTTCGCCATTCAAGCTCTGCTAGTGGATCACCAACTGCATCGCAGTGGAGAACAGCGGTTTGTCTTTGGGCAACATTCACAGAGCGTCTGGGGATAGCCTTGAACCAGGGCCGCTCTGGTGGAAGACGAATATCCTGATATAAAACTGTTTCTAAGTTTTTTCCCCAGATACTACAGTTGATAGAACCAAGTCAGGACCGTAGCCAGATCTCAAATTTGGAGGAGGCAAAACTGACACCGATTCTTCCTTAGGCAGATTTTGAGAAGCAGTTTGTTCGAATATTTTAAGAACTCTATAAAATCGACAAGGATCACAAATTTTAAGAAAGGCATTCGCCTCCTTTAAACATAGCTTGCCTGCTACGGCCTTGCAAGTTGTTTTTAAGCTTGACAAACTTCAACGGGAATGTAACAAGTTGCTTTGTATCACGTTAAACAAAATATGACCCAGCATATTGATTTGTTTCATGTGTACACCCAAATGTTTTGCCTGTTAGTTTCTCATACGCATTTTAATAAGCTAAACAAAAAAGCTAAATCCTTTCCCGAGCCAAGTGGCTCAAAGGTCTGTGTTTGTTTCACACCATCACACTTGTATCAATCTTTTATTCCTGCCACAAGCGGGAAAAGGGAAAAAAAAACATATGATAGAGGTTGGACACAGGTGAGACTTGAGTTAACAAATAATTTTAGTTATGGCGTTGAAAAGCGTTGAGAAACACAAGTTGTGAAAGACTTTGACCCAGATTTCCAAACCGTTAATTACAATGTATGTTGGAAAGGTGTAGATCCAATCTTTAAACCGTTCATTGGACGTTGAAGATCGCATGGCCAACAGAATGAAAACCGCTGGCCAACGTTTCAAAAGCATTGAGCAATTTTTCAAAAACTTTGATTAGGAGTTGATCAACACTAACAAGGTATTGAGGAAGGCGTGTTTTCATACCGAGGTTCACAGTTTAACTGCTGACTTACCATAAACCGTCAGTTGAGCAGTTGAGGATTTTGTCCCGACAGAGTTTGATGCTTCGCACGTGTAAGTCCCTTCATACAGTCGGTTGTTTTCTGCATTCTTTATCACCAATGTCCCGTTCTGTGTGAGCTCAACGTCATGCAGATACTTTCCGTTTAATTTCCAGCGGATATTTGGTGTCGGGATAGCAGTTGCAGCGCAGGCTATATTTGTGTTTTCTCCTTTGACAATAGTTTGGTCTTTAGGCGTGAGTGTGAATTCAGGAGAACCTACAAAAATATCAATTGTCAATGTTAAAATAAATAAAAGCGAAAGAAGGGATCTAGAACGAGATGCTCTATAATTGAATCTACGTCTAAGAAATATATATCTTTCGCTTTGCAACTTCCGCCAGATAAACAGTGTTTCTAAAACTGATGGTGGTTGGGAAGGGGCAGAAAACTCTGATTATTAGATCAACATTACGTCAGCTCTTTCTCCAAAACTATTGTCAGCGAGATTCTCAAGACACGTGTGGGAAGTTTGACCTGTTCACCCAGTCAGCTTGGTCACGCGAACGGATTTCTATAGGATCTGTCGAGCCGAAACCAAGTGAAAATGATGGCATGACAGTTTATTTGGTTTCCCTTGCAAGTATTTTGAAGGAAGGAGTTTGCTGTAAAGGAAGGAATCCACTTCTTGTGGAAGTTTTAGTGGGTCTATCAAGAAGGGCTGGCAGAACGTGAACGAAATATCTTGGCTGCGTTTACGCTCCTAGAATATAGGGCCGACCACACGAAGCAACGCTAACGTTACACGCAATGTTGGTCGCAATTGTTTTGCCGGATCAATTGTGACCACCCTCTGAGTCCCTGAAGTTCGATGAAATTGTTGTCAATCACTGCATATTACTAAATACTTACTTACGTTTATAAAGAAGGCATATATAACACACTTTTGATTGGTTAATATATGCCAAAAAAAAGGTTTATATCAGAAGCTAATAGCCCAGAGCTCCCAGCTATCAGAATATGTTACCTTTCGGTCGATCCTGCTGAAAAATAGTTAGCTACCGCATTGAGAACAGTATTTTAGCCTGTTTCCAACATCAAACACAGGTCTATTGTTGTCTACTGTTGGTTAGCCGAGCTAACAGTGAGTAATCTGTGTTTATTTTTTATAATTCTTATTATTTTCATGTAATTTGAAGTAGACATTTTGTTGCTACTTAAGTATACACATTGTTTACCCAAGATTGAAAAGGAGAAGGCGGCAACTTATTATGAACTAAAAGGCTAAGAAATTCTAGTCCAGTCCGCCCACTCTGTTGTCAATCACACAGGTGTTTTTTTTACGCTTTTGTACTTCAAGCTTGTTGCTCACCTCTCCAACTTACCGTGAACTAAAAGGGTTCCACTACTGTTGGTCCGCCCACTGTGTTGTCCATTACACAAGTGTTGGTCATTATACACACTCGTGGATCACCTCTCCAACCTACCGTAAACT
>JANSTQ010148202.1:0-12049 GCA_026167885.1 Bergia puertoricense
CCCCCCCCCCCCCCCCCCCCCCCCCCCCCCCCCCCCCCCCCCCCCCCCCCCCCCACGCGATAACGTTCGAGGTTCAACCACTGTTTCACTGTTAGCTTCAGAGGAGAATTCTGTAGTGTCTGCTTAGTCCCTCTACGGGCTGCTTTGATGGTGCTTCGAACAAAGGAAATTAAGAAAGTGCAACAGGAACGGACAAGTGAGGCTGAATGATAGTTAATGATAGTCGAGGAGCACTAATGGTTGGGATTTGAGGGATAATGCAAAAAAAAAGGGGGGGGGGGATTGGAAAAAAGAGAATAGGGTTACCTGCCGAAAATCTCTAACGTCGTTTCCAGGGCCTTCCTGGTTTTTTTCAAATGGAGTAACCGCCAGTTTGAAAAGCACCTAGAAGGCCCTGGAAACGAGGTTGGAAAATCTCCCTCATGTCAGTTTGAAGGTACGAAAATTTGGTTTTAACTGATAGACATCATAAGCTTATTTAACTTCCTCACCCCAGCCAGTTTGTCCACATTTATCTTCTCCTTACATCATTCACTCAAACCAGGTTGTTTGGTTATGATGAGAAAGGAATCGATCACTTACAGCAAACTTTATGAATATGAAAAGCAAAATTCTCCAAAACTGCTTTAAAGGAGAGTAAATATACAGTTAAGGAGAATTTAACAGCACATCATTTGACGTGTTTGGGGCTGAAATGATTAACCAACTCTGAAGGTTCTTCCAACAACGGAAATGAAGAAAAAGCAAGAGAAACAGACAAACAAGGCTAAATGATAGTTAATGATAGTTAATAATAGTGAAGGAGCGCTAGTGTCTGCTCTGCCTCAAGATATTCGATACCGTGGTCCTTGCCTTCATAAATCATCTACTTTATATTGTTAATAGTCTTTCTTTAATACATGCAGCGGTTTGCTTCATTTCTGCTCATCTTCGCGAACAATGTTTAAGTTTATCCTAACTATAATAATTAAGTTTAAAAATGTAGTCAAAACGACTTCAGCGTTTTCTAGATTTAAACAATCCCAGAATACCCTTCACAAGTAACATTCCAGAAAATGCCAAATGGACTCTCTATTGTAGGGAAGGGCCAAAGGGTGGTCCGGTTGCGAAGAAAATCAAGCTTCTCGGGAAAACTATGCCACAAGTCCAACTCCAGAAAAGATCTTACAAGGCAAAGAATATTCAAGGACAGATTACAAAAGATAAATAAAACCCGTCATTTTCAAAAGTAGCAACCCACTGAGGGGTAGTGTGAAAATGGCTGGGAATCGAACTAATTAAATAAAAGTCTAAGAGTGTTTACACACTTTTAAAATCTTACTCGAGAATTGATTTGATCTTGCATCCTACTACTACTCGGTACTAGTTCTTCGTCGAGTTCTGCAGTTATTGATCCATTACTTTATCTCTTAACTCTGGGCAGCCAAATGACCACAGCGGGGAGCCGGAGGGGGGGCAGATGTTCGACGGGCGCAAAATGCCTGTGAACAAGCTGAGCAGAACTGAATAAATACACATACGCCATCAAGTTGGAGGGGGTTCCGGTTGTATGGAGATATTTAATTAAACCCAAAGTTATTTATAGCTATCTTCAGGACAATGAACTGTGTCATCACCCGATCACAGGGTTTGATTTTGTTTGTTTTCGTCATTAGAGAAACCTAAATTAAAATTTGCTCCTTTTTCTAAAAATTGATTTCATACTCAGGGTTCCCCAAGAATAACATTTGACCAATATGATGCTAAAATATAAAAGAATAAAAAAACAATCCCCGGTCTTAAAACTCTGACGGTAATTACGTTTGTTCCGAATATCAATTTCGATTAAAACAATCTCGTCGGATGCTTCTTATGTTGATTTCACGGTTACTAGTTTGTATTATAGCTTTGTGAATATTCGTTCTATCAAAAAGTGATTGACAGGATGAAATAGTGTTCATATTCTGCAGCTCACATCGAAGGGGTATGTTTGAAGTGTTAACGATTGTGACCTAGGTACAAGTTTCTTGAATCTTATAACTACAAGTCCACCAAAAATGCAGGGTCGTTACTTGACAGTTTTTCTTCTTGCGACAGTGTCCACGATTGAGCTCCCTAACGTAATAGGATCCAGTAATGTGATCGTAAGGACAAAGGATGGGGACGTCCGTGGTGAGACTCTGTACAAGGCGCCGTTCATCATGAAAGTGAACCAGTTTCTTGGTCTCCCTTTTGCCGCTCCACCGGTTGGAGAGCTACGATTCCAACCACCCAAACCAGCCAAGCCATGGAAGCCTCGCGTTCTTAATGCCACAGGCTTCGGAAACATCTGTATTCAAGAAACTAGCGAAATGGTGGAACAAATTATTAAATCGATGTGGCCCGGTTTCACAAAGGACAATTACAGCGAGGACTGTTTGTATCTGAATGTATATGCCCCGGCCCAGAATGATTCACTGAACCCGTCCAAAAAATATCCAGTTATGGTTTACATTCATGGTGGTGGGTTTATAATAGGGTCTTCCATTTTAAGCCCAGGCTTCGTGTTAGCTCAGTACGGAGTTGTGGTTGTGACCATCCAGTATCGACTGGGGCCGCTGGGATTCATGACAACAGGAGACTCTGCTGCTCTCGGGAACTTTGGCATGCTCGATCAGGTACAGGCGCTGAGATGGGTGAAGGACAATATTGGGGGGTTTGGAGGCGACCCTAATAAAGTGACCATATTCGGACTGAGTGCGGGCGGCGCTAGTGTAGGATTGCAAATACTGTCTCCTCTCTCTAAGGACCTATTCCATGGTGCAATCGCCGAAAGCGGGATTGATCTTGCTCCGTGGGCCGTTGCTACGAAGGACAAGGCTGTTAACAAAACAATGCAAGCCGCCAGAGATATCGGGTGTCAGGACAGCGAGACTACGAAACTGGTCGAATGCCTACGATCCAAAGACGCCAAGTCATTTGTCAACTTGCAAAGCGACCCGAATGCCTCACCTGACATCCTTTGGGCTCCAGTTGTCGACAAATCAGCTGGGGAAGCCGCCTTTTTGCCTGACAACCCTCTCATCCTCAGACGAAGTGGAAAGTTCAACAAAGTTCCCTTTGTGGCTGGATTCATAACAGAAGATGGCGCTTTTTTCTTAGCTCACTTGACTAACATATCTGTAAGCATGTCATTTTTTAGACTTGCCATGGAAAATTATGCAAAGCAAGACCTGGATGCGACAAAAGACAAGCAGTTAATCAGCCAGATACAAAACGCTTTGGAATTTCAGTATACTCCATGGGGCAAAACCACTGACCCTTCAGAGTGTCGCATGGGAATAGCGGACGTCTTGACCGATTCGTGGTTTTCGGCGCCGATCGTCAAAACCTGCGAATATCACAGTGCCTTCGCACCCACTTATCTCTTCGAGTTCAACTATCGCACAAAGTCTTCCGAACACCAATGGATGGGACCGACTCATGCGGACAATTTTATTTTCGTCTTTGGATTTCCGTATTTCAACATGTCTGGCCCTATCCTCTATGACGCTGCAGATAAAAATGTCAGCCTTGACGTTATGAGGATGTACACCAACTTTGCCAAGCTGGGAAACCCAACACCTGAGCCACTGTCAAACGGAGTACAGTGGACGGCGTTCAACTCGACCAACCTCGCCTACCTTCGCATTCAACCCGATCCTGTTATGAAAAGCAACATCCACCCCCATCGCATGGCTTTCTGGAATGTGTATCGCCCCCAGCTGGTGAAGTCGGCACCTACTTGCAATGATACTAGTGGGGGCGATGGAACCAACAGTGGCACTGGACAAAATTCCCCATTGGTCGCCACACTGCTCTTCTTCATTGGTGGAACTTATTTTATGTTCGTGTAATGGATTAGAGAATCCTACTGTTTGCATTTTGCATCGTTACCATAAAACAACAAAAATCCTACGGATTCTACACATCAACAGAACAAGGCAGATTTCAGTTACTGAAAATTTTAGTTGATATGTTGAACGGTTTATGAGAAATGAGTATTTTAAAAAAGTAACAATTTATAGCGATTTATACGGCTGCGTAGCAAGTTTTGCAATGTTGTCAATTTTGTACATTATCTGTAACTTCTGATCATTTCGAAGACTCGTTATGCTAATTATACAAAATGTAACAATTATGTTAGCAAAGAATCTAGCTCTGAGATTTTATAAACTTGCAGATAAAAAATGCCACAATACCACAGTCAGCGAGCTCATTGCAGTGATATAGATCCCTGACATAAGAGAAAGAACCCGACGAGCGCACTATTGTTCAGCTGCCCAGAATTCCTTTGGATCACATATTTTACACTCGGGTTTATCTAAACGGGTTAACCTTTTGTGAACGAAGTGCAAGTGCTGTAAGAAATATTCCAATTCGAGTTTAGAATTGCCGTTGTTTGGTTTCGAAAGTATTTAAGTTTAGGCCAAATTTTAAAAAAATCCCGGTTGCTCATCAGATATTTTTCAAAAAGTAAGTGGTGCCAGTAGTTTTTTTTTTTTTTTTTTGAGTAAGAGACTCTCTAAGCAGCTGTTCAGAATCATTGAACATCTAGTGCGCGAAGTGAAAACAAACAGTGGTACTGACAAAACGATGATCAGCATCCGATCAGCAGTCATTTGGTTCGGTCTGCTCGAAAGAACGTACGAAAGTAAACACTTTTGCCTTTTAAAAAGAATTTTAAAAAGTAAGCATGCTAACGCATTTTGAAATGCAGCCGCTGATCAGAAACCGGGAATTCATTTAGTTGCCAAGTTGGCCTTAGTCCTTGCGCGCCGGGGGAGTCTTTTTTGCTATAGATCGTTTTGCCGGAGGTGAATGATGATATCGATGGCTCGAGCGAAAGTATGGATTGTGTCCACATAGCAAGTTCAAACATAACAAAGGAGCTGCTACAAATAGAACCAGTACAAATGAAAGCACTCGGGCTAACGTCATCTTCGACCATGTTTGATACAGCAAAGCAGCACATAACTGCAAAGCTTTTTGGGAAAAAAATTTACAGGAACAGGTTTATGGAAGGGGCCCCCATTCATCAGCCATTTTGCAAACATTTAGTATAAGAAAACAACCGGAAAATGCCCTTTTTGGGCCCACTTTTCCAAAAGTTTGGGTATCGCCCCCTTTCAAAAAATTCTGGATCCGCCCCTGAAATAGGCCTGTTATTGTAAACTGGAATAGGCCTATTATTGTAAACTTATTGCAATTTAAGACGTAAATACCGCTTTATATTGATGGCTAGTTGGGAGGAAATATATTTTCTCCCAACGCAGTCAATGTAAAGTGGTAGTTACGTCTCAAAATCGCAATAAGTTTTGCATCGCTATTCAATCAAGTTTTGCAAAGTCTTACGGGAATTAGTCGAGCATTTCAGTTGATGAAGCTACAAATTCTCAACACATGTCAGTAGCAGTCAAGCGTTCCCATGGGAACAGGCGAGGTGACGCTTCGGAACGTTTAATTTTTAAAAAATATTTTGAAGACAAAATACACCCGAACATACCTTCTCACCTTTGAATTCAAATTGTACAGAAGATAAGTTCTCAAAGATAACTGCAAGTTATCATCAGTGGGATTCCTAAAACGTGTGCAGTTCTGCAATCCATACTGAAAAAGATGGCGGCTGTACATTTGACCACAGTGCCTTGCGAACCTAACGCAGCGAATAGGTGCACATGGAAAAGAAACTTGTCCATGCACTAACAACATTGTGTATGCCAGGCTCGAAGTTTTTGGATCTTTATGAGCATTTTAAGGTTTTTGACGCGCTAGGAATTATGGGTAAATGTACCAGTCCCCATCTTTTTTGTTAGTCAATTGGTTTCGGCTATTAAATCGTCGACCAATGAACGCCATTGTCGCATAAGCAAAAGGCTCTTCATTCAGGTCATAATGCATCGCGTCATAGTTTCTGCTCTTTTCTTTTTTCGTCCACATGTATTTTATTTGTTCAAAGAGTTTTTGCTCCAGATTAATATTACAAAAAAACTTAAACAGTCTCTATGTCGGTTATTTTAAGAAAACAACAAGGAAAGACTACCATAAAAACTAAGGAAAAACGACAAGATTGACTTTAAAATTTGAACTTTTAACCTGCAGAAAAACTATAAAACCCGCAAAGTTGTATTTTCAAATGAAAAAAGTAAAGAAAATCCTTCAAACTAAAAAAGTTAATTGGCTGAAAAACGCTGGAGAGGTACCTGATTCGCTTAAAACGTCTGAAGAGGTACCTGATTCGCTTAAAACGTCTGAAGAGGTACCTGATTTGCTTAAAACGTGTGAATGCACACTGCTGCTTACGACGAAAAAACCCCAACACTTCGGTAATGGCAGGTTGCACTACAAAAGACGTTTTTAAACATTTTTTACGCTAAAACAATCTATAAGTTAGAAATAGGTTATACATTACGAAACTACTTTTATGAAGTCACAGCCTGTACAATAAAACCAAATCACGTTTTCTACAGAAGAACGAATTGGTTCGTTTTGCTTTAACTTGTCTTAATTCATCACATTGTAGTTTTAGTTTCGGTCAAAAATTGGAGATTTTTGCAAGCATCGAACTATGGTTTACTTAAATTTAATTTCCCCTACTTTAATCGGTAACCCCATAATGCAAAGGTACTATTCTTAAGTGTATTATCACTCATCTTGCTACAAAAACATTTCACAAAAAATATCCGACACTTACGTCAGCAACATCACTTCACTGAAGTTTAAAAGTTTTAGTATAGAGACTTTTGTAGATAGAAAGTTTGACTCTGACGTCATAGTGAACTATTAAATGGAGCCAAATGCAACTGAAAAATTCGCATCACATCAATAAAGATTTCTTAGAAAACTATCATCTACAAATGCTAACAGCCGATAGCTGCAACAAAGGTTATATATATCTTGATATATTTGCCTAAAACCAATATATTACTGTTATCCAACATTCAACGGTAGCTCGTATATATGCCGGTTCAACCTTAATAAGTTAACAACATAGTACGCGCGAGGCAGTGTGGAACAGTCCACAGTGTATTTACTGATAGATCCGTTTCTGATGCCAGTATACCACAGATTCCTTCTTATAAGCCGTGGTTTATTCATGATCGTGAGAGACCTGTAAGCCATGGTTGTGATTTATTCATGATCGTGAGGGACCTATAAGCCATGGTTATGATTTATTCATGATCGTGAGGGACCTATAAGCCATGGTTGTGATTTATTCATGATCGTGAAGGACTTACAATTGAGGTGTGCGATCCCGAGTCTTACAACCGGTATGGAAAGAGAACGTTTCTAATGAAGCTGTTAATTCCTCTAAATATACACAGCAAAACTATGAAAATAAGAATACTTTGTAAAACCCAAGTTAAATAGCGCCATTTCTTAATATGTCAACAGCGCTGTATTGCTATAATAAAATTCTAATAGAGTAGATAAACATGGATATAAATATCAGTCTAAATATAGAAATATATATAAAAAATAGTTATTACTATTAAATTAGAAATAAAAAAGTAAAAAAAATGAACTTTTAGTGTTTAAACTTCATTCTGATTACCGGTATTAAAAGCTGTATTAGAGAGGCAATTTTTAATCTCATACTTCAAAGTCTCAGTTGTGGGAGAACTTAAGAGATTTTTTACAAATTTTACGTGAGAGGGCCGGAACCTTAAAAAAAACCCGTTTCTGATCTAAAGTTAACTAGGTTCTTATGCGTTACTGGGTGCAAAAAAAAATTTTTTTTAATTTTGACGGTTCTTATGCCATGCTTTTCACAGTGCTGGGCTAAATCATGGCTAACCACTTTTAGCAATAAAAATCCCGACTTCATTATAAGCTGGTGGGGACCCTGGCCCGTACCCCGCGGGCAGATGACGTCATCACGCGATGGGCGCCATAGACGAAGGTCACCATGAGTGCCACACCCACGATAATGAAGATTATCAGAAGGACAGGCGGCTGGGATACTTTGCTTTGCTGCGGCGATGTTCTTTGATCTAGAACGAAACAGGACAAACGTTACTGGGCTTCCAGCTCGCATAAAACAATTGAAAAGTTAAGTTATTTATAGAGTGCGGGTAAAAACATATTCCCTTCACTTCCCCTCACAGGGATGCTCTCCTCACTAGAAACTCAGTTGGAAATAACGGTATTGTTTATACGGTTGCTTAAAACTGCTAGACAGAGCATCCACTTTCCGAGATATCCAAGAACAAGGTTAGGTTTTAGAAATATCGAGATTTGACACCAGACGCTGAAGTGTCTGCATACATTTTCGTCCGTTTAACTGCTAGTTTGCGTCCCAGGTCTGCCACCTGCAGAGCAGGACCTCCCAAGCAAGCAGTCAAAATGACAAAAATCTTCTTTTCTCTCATCTTCTCTTTTAACTTGCAGTTTATCTACGTAGGAAAGTTTGCCAATGTTCGAACTTGTAACCAAGTTGCGATCACGGCATTTTCCCAAGGAGTATATGCCCCGGAAACTGCTGAAGAGCTGCTGCAACCCAACAGGCTACCACGTGCACCGAACAAGATTCTTCTGTGTCAACCACACTCGAAAACAAAGACATACAGTAGCTGAGCTTTCTCCATTTCACTGCAGCGCCATCTCTTTGGAATAACCTGCCATCAAACATCTTTGGGCAGTTTTACAGCCAGGTTCAAAGCTTTCCTTTGCTAGTATTTTATATTTGAGGGTAAACTTTTTAAATGTATGTATTTTGATACATGATTGTGCTTTTTGTATTTAGCAATAAGCATTAAAGAATACTTTTAAATGCGTAGACTCAATAATTGTTTATTTACTTTTTTATTTATTAGATTGCTATCGTCCACTTATTCCTTACCACACAGTCCCCCTTCCCCTCCCACAGATTACGGCAACAGCCAATATTGACGTACCTTTGCTTTGCTTAACAAGAACTGGTCCCAAGGTGATATGATGAGCCCTAGACTGCTCTTCGATACTCCTTCTCTTCCTCGTACTCCCGGCCACACAGCCTCTTGAACACCTTGACGCCTTATTGTTAGCATGGCATACCAACACCTTACAGTGGAGGTACACCTTTGGTTGAGAAGCATCCTTAAACTTGAATGGTAGGATAGTGAAGCGTTGAACTGCACTGTTTGGTCGATGGATATAATTGGAGGTTTCGTCAACTGAACAGCTAGAAAGATAAAATAACTCAAATAAACCTTTCTAAATCTTGATATTAAAGCACTCTGAGAATCAAATCCTGTTGCTGTACAAATGATTACAACAGGAATTACTTAAAAACATTGTAGTTTGGAAAACGACATACCGTAAATACTCGAATTAGCACCCAGCTTCAAATAAGCGCCCCCTTCGCATTAGCGTCCCTCCGCTAAGACTGAAAATATTAAATTAGCACCCCCCTTCCATTTTTTTCAAACACTCAGCTCCTAACCTTTCTTTCTTTCTTTCTTTCTTTCTTTCAACAATCAAATTTTCATCACCATCCCATGATGCATTTGCTATACTTGATCTAACCAGCACTTCAAATAACACAACTCCGTGAGTTTGCTTGCTACCGATAACTGGACCTACCCTTGTTTAATGAAAAGATAACGGGTTTCATCATTGGGATCCATTGAAGGTGTGGCGACACATCTGTCTACAAAGGTGACCAAGTTGGAGTCAGTAGCAATCAACTCCACCTGGTTGTACAAAATGTGTCTAGGATCCACTTGTATCGGGTAATCTGACACCCTGTATGGAGTCTTGTACTCTGATGTTGGAAACAGCTTCATCAAAAATGACAAGTCACCAAATCCGGCTGTGGAGTTGATCGAGAGATTAGATGTATATTGGTGCTGTTACAGAAAGTTATGAATATCTCATTAGGTGACACCAATATAATTAGTTGGTAGACAGCTCTCTCCTCTCCCTCTCTTTGCAAAAACAAGAAAAGAAAAAGAATTTCAAATTTCAGAATACGAAAAAAAGAAAGATAGTGTAAACATTTCAAACATGTATTTTCTTGGTTGTATAAGACATCACTTTGCTTGCATGTTTAAAAATAGCTAAAAAAAAACCAAAACTAAATTCAATAGTAATCTTTAAAATGTTTCTCAACGTTTCAGGTTAACTAAAAACCATCATTAGGGTGAATGATAGATTTACTGGCAAAGAAAAGAATGTGCTTTCTGAATCAACAATTACAGCACGAGTTTCTGACCAAGCAATCTATAAAAAACAAAACTCTGGGTGACCACCTGAGTGGCCTCACAAGTGCTAATAAAAGAAGAACTAAAAATTTGCTAAGTTGACCGACCTTGCGAGTAACGTGTTGGTAAACAAAACACACAACTTCTCTTTTGTTTTCTTTTCCCACCTAAACGTAAATTTTTTAACCAAAAAATCTGTAAGCAAACTAATTAAACTGGTGTTGCCTTGTTTGGGGAATGGCTAAACCTTACCTTCGGATACTGATATTTTTCGCCTGGCTTGAAAACTCGGGACACCAACAAGTTTCTCTTTATCAAAGGTACAAGAAAATGGAAACTCCACAATGTAAAACCTTGTTTTGGAATTCCCAACACGAGCAGTAACCTTGTTACTGTATGTCACAGCATCTTCTTTGTGTAGATATGTTGTATTACAACCATCAAGTTGTGTGCTAATTATGACCTGAGTGTTTGTCACTCTATCTGGCTTACAGGCTGGATCAATCAGCTGAAATGACCCAAAATCTAGCCCGGGAAAATCCGTGAGAGCGAAAAGAACTTGGATGAGCTGTGACGTGCAGTTGACTTTCATGTCGTAAACTAAAACAGGATCAACTTGGCCTGCCAAGTGACAAAAGACCAAACATCAGGGTCAAGACAACAGTAGTTTTAAGGTCTAACCTTTAAGTTGCTATTTACTCAGTATAGTCTGAAACAACATAGATGCTAACAAAAGAATTGAAAAATCTTAAACACAAGCATATAATTGTGTCTGCGTATTTGTGTGTATATACACACACATGAATGCATATATAGTCACACAAATATATTGTCATATAACTACCTACCTATATATACAAATACAAATACACATACATATATACACAAATGCAATAATAACCCCACCTGCTAACCCAAATGTGGGTATTGTAGTTGGTAAAAGGGTCTCAGGCCTGAGATAAAACGTCTTCTGTGCTGATTCTTTGCTTCTACCAGCACTATTAACAGCCACCACGTGGAAGAGGTAAGTGGACCCCCTGATCAGTCCTGCCACATTTAGCTCTTGATGCTTGATGCCCCTCCTGGAATTCCAGTGAAGATAAGCACCATCTTCTTCAGCTCTGCTGTACTCAAGTATGTAGGTAATATCTTCGTCTCCTCCACTATCAGGGGGACGAGTCCATTTGGCAGTTACGTTAGTAGAATTAAGAGTTGTCACTTTGTTCAATATGAACATCTCTCCGGATGGAGGACCTTCAGAAAGAGATGTTCAGTGCTCAACATTATCTCATCACTCAGTAGTAACTTACAGCAATGTCTATCATAGATGTAGTAATTTATCTTGAAAGCAAAAAATTCTTATTTATTTAACAAACATCTACGGGACCTCTGATTCCAAAATTTAAAAAATATCGGGAATAAATCACCAACAACGGAAACAACAAATTACTATTCGAAAGACTCCATAGAGATCTAAGACGACAGTCACATAAGGTTTCAGAAATAGCTTGTTATATTTAACAAACGCTATTTTTGATAATTTTTCGTTATTTATACTCTAAGATTGACACTTATTAGGCCCCTAGCTGCCAGTGCAGTTAATGCATCTAGTTTGTAAATTATAAATAAAAAATTGAAATTAACAGAATTTTAAAATTCCTGACTGGCAGGAGGCATGTCAGTTGGCTGTCTGGTCATTACTCGGTTCACGCACAAATCAAAGTGAAGACTAACAACATGACTGGGTCTCATGTGTTGCAGCAAGTAGTAAACAAATCAAATCAGAGTGAGGACTAACAACATGACTGGGTCTCATGTGTTGCAGCAAGTAGTAAACAAGTCAAATCAGAGTGAAGACTAACAACATG
>JANSTQ010148213.1:0-12048 GCA_026167885.1 Bergia puertoricense
AAAGCTGTCGTACAGTTTTCAGTCAACTTTCAAGGATCCAACTCAATGAAGCGAGTGATTCAAGACATGTTGGAATTTGACCCTCACAACCGACCGAGTGCCACCGCGGTGCACGAACGAGTGAAGAATATTCGCTCTTCAATACGACTGGATCGCCATCCTTCCATTCCCAGGCCTGCTCAACCCGGTGGTTGCTGTTAATAGCCAGTTGAAAGAAACGCTAATTGGAAGCAATTGCTTAGATTTATGGTTGTCGAGATGCTGATAAATCATACTAAAGTGAACGTTGAACCTACTTGATTACTGCGTCAGAAAAGAGTAGAAACAAAATCTAAACTGTTATACTTTGTCATTTCACGATAGACGTCTTTTCCAAATTTGAGACTGAATATGAATATGATTTTTCAAAACCTTATCATAATTTTGAAATGGACCTTAATCATAACCCTAAATAAACTTAATTTAACCTTAAGAATAATAATAATCTGCAAAAGGTACCGGTCGTACAAATTTTTTACGTGCAGCTTCTCGTCAATTTTCTTCAACTTCAGTGTCTTCAAATTTTTATGTATTCTACTGTGTGAAGGAGACTCTGATCACATCATCAAGTAAGATGAAGAACTCTACAATCTGATTTGATGAACTGCATCAGATTTTGAGTTTTCCATCATTCACTCCTTTACTTAGTCCATTATATGGTGCTTAACAGGAGATGACGGGTAGTAAATACAAGCTTTTCATGTCCAGTTTTCTTACTTACTTATGCCCCAGACTCTATATTAAGCTTTAAAAATTGGAGGAGGGTGATTAGTTCTGTTAAAAATATCAGGTTTACCCCATATTCTTTCTAGATGGCTATGCAGTTCTAGTACATGGACTCGCGGTAAGCATTGCTTACAATTATGTTGTATTTGCGCTAGGTCTGAACCCATGTTTTTGTCTGAATGAATTGTGGTTTGGCTTGACATGTTAAGACAACAATCTTTTTGAGGATATTTGGTATCAGTGAAGTGAGACAGGACTGAGTCAAGGAGCTTCAATTGTGCCAAATTTTGCCATTTGGATACACAAATGCGAACAAGGGGATCGAAGAAAAATCTTCTTTTGTATTGCACGAGCAGGAAAGCAAGAACTTCACTGAGATAGAAAACTTCTAAGGTGGGGAAATTGTTCACTGGGATTTATACTTTTGTGAGAAACTTCTGCCTGAGAGGGTCCTATGCATGAAAGGGTTAATACTGATGTGTTTAAATGCTAATATTAGAAGGTGCAGGTGCAAAAACCGAAAAAAATATTTTAAAAATTTTAGTTGTCTGGGTCAATGCAATCATAATAGTATGATATCGCATTGTCCGCTGAACAGGGTGTTCAACCCTGGCTATCTAACCCTTGAACAACGGAAGCCAGGTTATTAAATATTTACTTATCCATTTTTCCAGGAAACTACATAACAATATGTATGAATTATAAAAGAACACAAACTCCTTTGAAAAAGAAACATTAATAGTTTATTCTAGTCAAGAGTTAGTAATTTGAAGTTCTTTCCGAAGAAGCACAGATGAAGCTGTTTTAAAATCACGAAAACAAGGTAAGGGCGCTAAGCAGTTTTAAACACTTTCAGTTGACTTTCACTAAACATGATGCTTTTCTAGTCTTTGAACAACAGACACAGGTGATTAAAAATCTACTGATCTGTTTTTCCAAGAAACTACATAGCAATATATCATGTTTCTAGGAACACAAACTTCTTTGGAAACAAGATTTGATTGTTTTTTGTTGGAGTTAATAATTTGAAGGTCTCATTTAAGAAGTAACTTTAAAGTCATGATTCGAAATGGCTACGTCAAGCCCCACGGCCCGGTTACACAAAACCCCAATTACTTGCGATTAGCGCACAATAACCCATGATTAAATTCTGTTCCCCAACCACTGCCTAGTACTAGGATTAAAATGTGGGTTAAATTCAACCCACCGATTTATCAAAAACGTGTTAAAAGCAATCGAAGAAAAAAACTAGACGAATTGAAGTAATAATGCCTGTTTAAGAGTAGAAAATACAGCCGTTTTGTGCAACAAGAAATAAGAACAGCTCCCCGTGGAGAGAAGATTGATTAAAACTTGCAGTTCCATAATAGAACCAATGATCACGCCATGTTTTGGAGCCAATGAAAATGCAGGGACCCTTGCATAACCCTGTCATTGAACGTTTCTGGAATATTTATATGCAAATTTTTCTAGGAAACTGAAGTTTATTGTCAAGATTCTAGAACACTTAAAAAGCTCCTTCAGAAACACTTTTGGTTATTCTGGCATATGTTTTTCATTTGCAGTTCTTTATAAAGACTGAAGTACAGATTAGTTAAATTGAAAATGGCTGCACCGCATAGTCAAAACAGCAGTTTCATAAATGTTGCTAACAGGAGCTTCATGGTGCAGGAAAAAATCGGAAATGGCGTTTTTGGCACTGTATACAAAGTCATAGACAGCCGTGAGATGAGGGAGTATGCTTTGAAGGAGATCACGTGCATGAACCCAGCCAGCGTTGATGAAGTTTTACATGAGGCCGACACATTACGTACCACTAGCCACGAATGACTCGTACAGATCTTTGGTGCCTATATACTGCAGCGCTCAGGCGCTATTCACTTTCTTATCCTGACCGAGTTTTATGCTGGTGGTGATTTGAACTCAAGGCTTGACGAACCAAGTACCAATAACACAAATTTGAAGTGGATTTGCCAAATTTCTGAGGCCCTCAGCTACCTACATTCACTCAGCCCTCCAATCTTGCACAGGGATCTGAAAGCGCACAATGTTCTCCTGACTGATCGCTATAACGAAGATCTGAAGCTTGGCGATTTTGGCTTGACCAGGAAATATGTTGCCTTAACGACTATTAATCCCAATGCCCAGTCAGAGCAAGCCCATTACAAGAATGCTGGCTTCTGGCCCGTACCCTGGATGGCTCCCGAGTTCTTTGGGGAACACTACAATGCGAAATCAGATATCTTCTCTCTCGGGGGAATCTTCTATGCCATTTTAACACGTGATTTTCACTACATCGGCTTAAAAAAAATGTACGGCGTGTATGTAAACTACTCTTCACCGCACGGCAAGGTTGGGCTTGGTTATGCGATGGCTAATATTGATGAAAAAGCTGTCGTTCAGTTTCCAGTCGACTTTCAAGGATCGAACTCAATAAAGCGAGTGATTCAAGACATGTTGCAACACAACCACGCAGATCGACCAAGCGCCATCGAGGTGCACGAGCGAATGGACAATATTAACTCTTCAATACGGCTGGACCGCCATCCTTCATTTAACCCCAGGCCTGTTCGAGTAGCTGTGTGCTGTGAGTGATGTGTCCGTAGAGAAGAAATATCGACAGAAAACATTCATGGTCCGCTTGAGATAAACTAGTGAAAGTATTGAATGTGTTCACTAAGAATAAGAATAACTGAGTGAATATTCTCATCCAAAAGACATTTGACTAACAAGACTGAAAAGAATAACGCGTTTAGTTTCTCTCGTTTCTGATTTAAAATAAATAACCTAGAGTAGGAATAGTTCAAATTATCCCTTAAAGTTTCGTACGTAAAACCTCTCCAGACTGAGTTATGCAACTGAACTAATTATGTACAAGTTTTGTTGTTTTCAGTACTGATTTTGTGTATTCATTAGTTGGATATTTTAAAAAGAGTATTATTCCATGTTCATCCAACTATGAATAAAGTTGAGCCCTCCTTATATTAATGCATGTACTCTTTGTTTTATAAGAACTATTCTAGACAGCCTGACATGCTATACGTTGAAGATGAAAAACGGTCAAACTTTCTGAACAAATGAAAAAATCTTAAGAACTTTCAGTCTCACACTATAAAAAATTGATAACTTTATATCTAAGAAAAGATTGTGTTATTCTTGGATTAAAACAACTAACAGCGTCCTCAGTTGAACTAAAGGTTGAACAAGGCAGAATAACAACGGTTTGAACCATATCTGAGGCGGTTGCAGCTTCTTCAACTACTTTTTTCTCTCGTATATACGCACTAGCTTTGTTTCGTTTGCGTCTACAAAAGCTCCACTGCAGATTTAAATGGCCTTACGCTTAAGAAGCTTTTTGCTGTGCAATAGAAATCAGAAATCTGATAACAAGTTTCGAACTCTCAAACTACACGACGTCGATCGAGTTGAAATATTTGACACTCGATACTTAGATTCAAGGTCTGCTGCATATCAAGGAACTAAAATATATGACAATTTTAAAAATGGACCTAGCCTTGAAACGGAAACTGAACCATTGTTAAAATCTAGTCAGTTTAGTTTTACAAATGTAAATTTAGTGAAATTATTTGTTGTAAAAGCAATTCTTTGTTGTAGAAACAATTTTGCTCTTGGCTAGTGACGCTACTCAATGACCTCAATATATTTTGAAGACCAAACTTTGAAAAATTTATACGAAATTCATTTGAAATCCAAGCAGGTTATAATCAACACCCCAGTATCAAAACATCTCCCTTCATTCAATCCGGCAAGCTTTCAGAAATCTTCAGGGTACTGAACTTTATCCAACTGCATAAAAATTAAGTTATATAAGATGCAGGTGAATGACATGAAACGAATTGAATATTCAGTGAACAATTTTCCAAGAAACTGCAGCGTCAAGAGCAGTGCGTTTATAATAATACGAACATAACTCTATTGAGCGCTAGGTCCAGCGTAGCTTTCAAAAAAGCTTCAATGGCCGAAAAGCCCGATGCACTATGCTCTGGCCAATACATGCAAGTTGCGAACAGGTCACTGTTGGTTCAGGAAAAACTCGGAAAAGGAGCTTTTGGAACCGTGTTTAAGGTCTACAGCTGTGAAGAGAGGAAGACGTGTGCTTTGAAGGAGATTTTGCGCATAAACCAAGCCAACGTTGGTCAAGTGTTTCGTGAGGCCGAGTCATTACGAGTCGCTAATCACGCACGAATCGTTCAGATATTAGGTGTCGATATACACCAGCTTCAGAAGACCCCAAACGTATTTCAGTTTCTCTTCTTGACAGAGTTCTGTGCAGGGGGTGACTTGAACTCAAGGCTTGCTGAACCAAGCACCGATGAAAAAAACTTGAAGTGGATTTGCCAGCTTTCAGAGGCCCTCAGTTACCTACATTCACTGAGCCCTCCAATCTTACACAGGAATCTCAAAGCTCACAACGTTCTCCTGACTGATCGTACAAGTGAAGATCTGAAACTTGGCGATTTTGGCTTAGTCAATTCAGAGGCTGTGCAGTCCGAGTACACAAGTTCTGGTGATGGACAAATACACTGGATGGCCCCGGAATTCTTTCTCCATCGCTACACTGACAAAGCAGATATATTCTCTCTCGGAGGGATCTTCTATGCCATTCTAACACGTGACTTCATATCTTTGACCAAATCGAAGAAGATGTATGGTGTGTATGTTAACTACTCTTTGCCGCACGGTAAGGTTGGTCTTGGTTATGCGATGGCTAGTATTGATGAAAAAGCTGTCGCACAGTTTCCAGTCGACTTTCAAGGATCTAACTCAATGAAGCGTGTGATTGAAGACATGTTGGAATTCAACCCTCACAATCGACCAAGCGCCGCCGCGGTTTATGAGCGGGTGAAGAACATTCGTTCATCAATACGACTGGCCAACCCTTCCAACCTCAGGCCTGTATATGGGATGTCTGTAAAACTCTTTCAATTTTAAAGATAAAATCGAGCTAAAACAAACTGAGCTGATTTTCTAACATGTTATAAACTCGTTATTTCACCCATCATTTTCTGCCGGATCGGTCGGTGCCGGCCACGTGTAGAGCAATAGTTGGTTGGTCAGTTTCCCGGAGGCAAGCAAAAGCCTTGTTGTTCCACAAAAACAACTGCGTGATTTCGTTGTAACAGATTTGGCAAAGTGTTGCTTACGCACAAAGCACGTGTGTGCGCGAGAATGAGAGACAGCGAAACAAAATGTCTTAATTTACATATTGCCAATTTAATCTCGAATTTATTTATTTTATTTGAGAACATACCGTTCTGGGCTTTTTCAGATTTGTTTTTAGCATTTCGTTCAGTAAGTATGAATTTCAATGTTACTGCATACATGTATTCATAAACGTTCGCACATGTACGGATCGTGCCCGTAATTTTTTGTTTTGTTTTTTTACGTTATTCAGCCTCAAAATTCTTGGTGAATATTGTACATTAGCATCTACCAAACCAGTGAATAATAATTTTCGCGGGCTCTGATTGGCTACTCAAGTTCGGGATATCCAGTATTAGCATATACCAAACCAGCAAATAAAGCTTTTCTCGTGCTCTGATTGGCCACTCTGAATATCCAACGGTATTTCGAAATCACATGACTGAGCACAAACTTGGATCACGTTTTGCAACAAATTCGCTCCTAACAATAAGAAAAATGCAACAAAATTGTATTTCGATATTTTTCAAAGTAAGATTAATTGTTTGGGTTAGATTTTGCTCCACTCTCGTGGAAAAAAAAGAGTTCGAGTTATATGCACAAACTTATGAAAAGTGTGTTTTAATAAGAACCAGATAATTTGGCTGAGCCTCGTTTTCAGTCTCAAATGTTAAATTCTTAATTTGTTCTTGCGTCTAGATGCCTAAGAATATGCTGAGTTTTTTTTGTTTAAACACAGTAATCGTGATTACAGCACTGTTGATTATCAGCTACAGGTAATACTTTGTGAAGACTATGTAGACTGTATCAGGGACGTAGGAGACGGGGGGGGTAGGGGACTATAGCCCCCCCCCCCCGCTTTTGGCATATTTATTTTTTCGCTTTGTGCAGTTGTATTGAGTTTTGTTATATTTTCGCATATATTTGTACAAAAATACCAGAAATAAATCTCAAATACAAATTTTAATGCTTAAAATTTACGCTTTTATGCATTTACAACCTCCGGCGTGACTCACTGGTCAGCTGTTGAGCTTAGTTTGAATGCGTGCGCATGGAAAGCCACACGAGGGACCGACCTGTTGGAACTTCCAGAGCTTGCTTTGCTGCAATTAGCTATTAATTTAAGCGGCGAACAAGGGTGTAAAGCAAGTTTTGACCTAAGGTGGTATTTGTGAAACACAGAAACCGGGCTATTTTTAACGTCAAGTGTTTTGGATTGGTTCATCTGGAGAAAAACGAGGGAACTACAGGTTAGCGAGTGCTCACTGGATTGAAGAACTGTGCTTTGTCTTGAGGCGGTGCGATGATCTGAGGATCTTAAATCTATCGTGGATTGGATACAGAGAAGAGCCTGTTCCATGTGAGCTTAAAGAGCTTAACGTTCGGTATTTACGATATTTGGGTTTAAGCCTCTGCACAGTGAATTACTTTGTCTTTAGTCAACTTCCTTTGATTTGCCCCTTTTTGTCAACATTACTGCTACAAGATAGCCCAGGAGTTTCACTACAGACTTACTCAAACTCTCAATTTAGAAGTCACAAACATTTAACGCTGTTAAACGTTCCAAACAACAAAGTTGCTCTACGTTTTTGTGTGTTGTAGAGTTGTTAAAATACAACCACAACAAAGTTTTACTGCTGGATATTCGGGGCCACTCTTTATCCGAGCTTCAATTACAAGAACTGAATTGCATGGAAGCAATGCACTAGAAAGAATTGCTTATAGATGACTCACTAAATGGATAAAGATTTATCAACGTAAAGTTTGTGGAACACTAAATTGATGCATGGCAGAAACTAAACGGCTAGAACACTATTTTCCCAAAGTTCTTAAAGCCTCGGCGTGTTTGTGAGGGCCTTCTACTTCCTCATCTCCTCCCGATAATAATGAAGTTATAAGAGCTGGAACTGAAGGTAATGCAGTAGAAAAAACACGTGTAAAGCAGCTGGATATTATCTCTGAACCAAACCAGCCGAACAATTTTCAATTTCCTAAGACTACATTTGGAAAACAAAAACGTTGTTTCAAATACGAATGGTTCGAAGACTTCTCGTGGTTGCAATGATTCGGTGTTTTGTTATATTTGCATAAACCAGAAGATAAAAGGGAACTTGACTTCTGTTCGTAATATTGACCAAGCTTTTCTTTCAAAAGGTTTCTCTAATTGGAACAAAGCTTTAGATCGTTTCAGGAAACATCAGAACTCAGAGTGTCACAAAGTTGCTATTGAACAAGAATTCGTCATTCCAAGAACTTATAAGGATATAGTTGATTTGTCAGACGAAGCTGCGAAAGATACCAGAAATGAAAACCGCCGTTGCCTTGCTAAAATCATTGAGTCGCTTCAATTTCTTTCCCGACAAGGTACAGCTATTCGCGGCGACAGTGACATTGATTCTAACTTTGTACAGCTGTTAAGTCTGCGTGCTAAAGATGACAAGTGTTTAGCCAAATGGCTAACTACATTTCTCCTGTTGTTCAAAATGAACTGATTATGGCAAACCAAGTAATTTACTTGGTTAGCGACATAGGTACCAACTATTTTTCACTCATCTGTGATGAGTACACAGAGATCTCGAATAAAGAGCAACTGACATTCTGCCTCAGATGGGTTGATGAAAACCTAAACGAACGTAAAGATTTTCTTGGCTTTTACCAGATTCATGATATTACAGCTGGCACAATTGCGTCATCAATTAAGGACACACTGTTAAGACTGCCGTTGTCATTGGACAGATGTAGGGACCAGTGCTAAGATGGCGCTAGTAACATGCTGGGGAAAAGGTCAGGAGTTGCTTAAACACTTCAACCCAAAGCTTTCCACAGCCATTGTCATGGACACAGTTTAAGTCTGATTGTAAAGGATACAGTAAAGGGGTGTAAGCTATTGGCTGATACAGTGGATAAGGCAAAGGAAATTGTGACTTTAGTAAAGTACTCGCCCAAGCGAGAGACATTGAACCCTGCTACTAGTGTCACAGCCAGGAGAATTAAGACCAGGTTACGACCGCAGAGGATACAAGCGAGATTCAACCATTTGTCAATACTCAATACACACAAGAAACGACTGGACAAACTCTGTTTGGTTACTGTAGCAAACGCGTTCGTGTCACTGAATGATAATCGAAGGCGTAACTTTGGTAAATTTACATTATCAGACTTTATCCGATAGGATAAATTATTACCATTGTAAGAAAGAACGTTCTTGTTTCCAGATGCCAAGCGTAAAGTGGGTAATTATAACGTATCTAGGGGTCATCCCAGTCACGTCAGAGTTGGACAGGTAGTTTGTAACTCCACTGCAAGTTATCTTCAGCAAGTAGTCCTAGGTTTATTGAACTAGGATTAGTGTCTGGAGCTAGCGTAGCGTTATAGTGCATTT
The DNA here is from genome assembly GCA_026167885.1 of Bergia puertoricense. Taxonomy (NCBI): domain Eukaryota; kingdom Metazoa; phylum Cnidaria; class Anthozoa; order Zoantharia; family Parazoanthidae; genus Bergia; species Bergia puertoricense. Next base: position 9,311 of record JANSTQ010148213.1, read on the forward strand.
TGTACCCATACAATGTTAAGTTCATGTTTTCTTATTAAACTAGCCCGATGTTTGGTGCTAGCATAGCATTACATTACACTTTGTCTTTTTTCTCTTATTTATTCAGGTAGAAAGCGATAATGCCCGTGCCTCAACAGGTGCTTACGAACAGGAAACACTGGCTTGATATCTTAGGCCTCGTACAAGCGCCGGTCTATTCATTAGACTGACGTTGGCACTAAGCTTTAGTGATGCAAACAATCGGCAAGGGTATTTTTTTTTAATTTTTATTTTCTTAGCCCCCCCAGCTAAAATTTAGCTCCTACCTCCCTGTGTATTCCCAATAGTCTGGTATTTTTAAATGGTTTGTAGTGTTACAGTGCCTTAAAACTTTGTTATTGGTCGAACATTTATTTTATTAAGCGTTAGTTCAACTACGTTTTTGTTTTGGCGACAAATTGTTGTCTTTATTCTAATCATTGTTGTTAAAAAGTTGTAAATGTTCATATGTAAGCACTCAAAAAGTATTTTCAAAAAATATTGCTCGTCAGAATCCCAATCTCAGCTTGTTTTTAGCTTGTTCTTAATTTTCGGCAAGTTTGAGCCTCGGTATTCTTATAAAGGTTTTTCTTATAAAAACAAGTGTGTACTCGAGTCGTGCTAGCTACCAAGCTAGATTTTTACTGAAAAAAACTACATTTATGTCTAGACCTTAAAACACAACGGTCCCAACAAAAAAACAAATTCACATCACCAATCAAAAAATTTTTATAAATAGCATTAAAAAAATGTCTGCAAAAGTTTTTCCGTCGGCTATAAAACGCAATGGAAACTTCTGCAACAAGAATTAAAAATTGCTTACAAGCGCAGAATTCATTCGGTGGTTTTAAACCCGCCACGGCATCAGGGAATAAATCCTTCCACAATATGATTTATCGGCGACGGTCAGTTTCACGTCGAAAATCAAACGCTGAATGATGTCTTTTGATGCACTGACATCAAACAGATCAGATATATGTCGCACGAGCTAGCCAACTTTACTTTGATAAAGTGGCCGTCCACACGTGCACCAGCTTAATTTCTGAGAATTCTAATACTGATAGTGCTTCCCAGAAACGCATTATCCGAGAAATACTGTTCTTGTTTTGCAAATATATTCTCAAATGCCACCAGACAAATCCTCTGGAAACGTTTTCGGCACCTCTGCTACTTTGCTGCGAGTAAATCCGGGCACTTTTATAACTGAAATTTCAATTATAACAACATGTCAGGTTTCAGTACTGGCAGCAAACGTAGTCAGTAAATAAGATATAAATATAGGTCCTTTATTAACATTCTTTCATAATCTGACCTAACTACTTATTATGATTGTGAAGCAAAAGTGCTCATCAGAGATCATGTGATCAGATGTAACAACTAAAACCCCAAAGGCATTATATTATAAATAAACTTGTAAGATTGTGGCTTTTGAAGAACACACAGCTACTAACAAAGAAGTAAATCGCTGCGGCCCGAGTATAAGCTAATAGTAGCCTCTTTTTATTAATAACAGCCGAGATTGAGTATAGTTTACTACAGTTTGTACAATATTTGGAAATGGTTTGCTTTTTCAAATATTTTAGCTTTGCGATCCACAAAAATTCTGATCTCACTGAATCACCTCGAACGCCGTAAGCACGCTCCCCCATCCTGCACCCAGGTGCTTAGTCAAGCACTGCTTAGTGTTAACTGGTCAGTTTTGTTACTGTTAGAGCAACACTCTATGTGTCCCTCGCCGCCACACTGGGATTTCCCCACTCTCTGTGAGAAATACATATCTGGACGCACGGGCCGTGCCAGGCATCATTGATTTACAAATAATGATTGAGCAATATTCGGCCAGACAATGGCGCCTTTACTCTCCCAGCTCAGTTATCTGGGTATGTATTTCCTATTAAAATCTCAACTTGACAGACGGAACAAATTGGAAAGGTACCATATGAATATGTATTTAAAAGACTTATAAATACTAACAAGTTTTAGGTCTAAGTCCTCAGGCTAATCTGACCTGCATTTGAACACCAAAAGCCACAAAACCGCTGAGGTTTGTGTTCAAATCCTGCATTGCCATAGAATATCTCTTGAATGTAACGCTGCCATGGACAGTTATTCAGTTTTGCTAAAAATATTTTCAAAACGCATAAATACTGTTTTAGAAATCACTTTCTCTGTGCATGGAAAATGCCTCCCAGAACTCACAATATGACACTTGTTGCTGTCCGCTGTTCCTAACGCACATGACCTGAATTTTCCTCGATCAAACTTGGAACCTACTGCTGTTGCCAAGCTTGGCCTTGGTCTTTTAGACGAGTGAAGAACATAAACATTTTACTTTAGCCTGATCTACAAATCACAGTTCCATTTAGCTAATTTGTCTTATAAACGGCAAATTCCTGAAAGTGAAACAAGGGACCTATTTAAGACTTTCGAAATACTTTTCCTCATGAATATTCAAACTCTTTTAGCTTTTCAAAGCAACCATCGACAAATCATCCGACCGCTATCATGTTTATTTGACCAGTAGACTCAAAATTTATCTCGAATAACGTATGTGCAGGACAACCGCGACACGAATAAAACAACCGCTGGAACCTAAATTCGGGCGCCTTCCAGGCCCGACTATATATAATCAACAAAAAAACGTTTCTTGGTCTACATGGAGCCCTGAAGCGGATAAAATTAATCTTACAGTGTCTGTTTTGTTTTAGTGCTTTTTGTTT
>JANSTQ010148224.1:5617-22429 GCA_026167885.1 Bergia puertoricense
CAAGAAATTTGTCAATGGTCAGCTTTCTGGATGTTACTGATCAACTTAGGTTGTTACAAGTTGTTTTTAGAGGCTGGCGGAAGGTGCAGTTTACCAGTGGCGTCTGGATAGAATGGTAACTTGAAGTACAGGAACAATGAAGGTTTTAGTTACAGTGGGCTTCAGGACACATTCTTCTCCGAGAAATTTTGTCAATGGTCAGCTTTCTGGATCAGGTTGCACTGATCAATTTAGGTTGTTACAAGTTGTTTAAGGTGCAGTTCACTAGTGGCGTCTGGATAGAAAGGTAACTTGAAGTACAGGAACAATGAAGGTTCAGTTATAGTGGGCTTCAGGACACATTCTTCTCCGAGAAATTTGTCAATGGTCAGCTTTCTGTTACTAAGGTACATTTATCTTTTCGGTAATTTTGAGTGGAACTCTGGATGGACATGTTGTTGATTTTGCACTTCCTTAGTATGTTGAGAGTATGAGTGAGAGTACTAGTTGAGTTGATTCTTATGGTATTAAAGCGATTAGGGGAAACGATTACAAATATATTGTACAAAAATTAAACATCAGTATATATTTAATTATAAAACTATAACTATATACAAATATATAGAATCAAACTGCAACAAAGTAAAAAAGGCTATGATATATTAGCTTTAGATTTATTAATTAGAAGTAAAATATAGTAATAATAAAACAAATACAGTTCTGGAATTAGACTCAAGGGTTGTTTCTGAAAGCATTGCAGGTATCTCTCTCTCCTTCTTGTGCATTTGCAAGTATACAAAACAAGAAAACAGTTTGATACTTTACATCTACTTTTTTTCGGCTTACATTGATTTATGGTTGGTTTATTTGATGGAGTTTGATTCTTTTCCATATCACGAGATATATTATATAGCTATTAAACAGTTTATTGTGCTAAGATAGCACATTTGTTGAATTCTTCTACGCAGTAGATCCAATCTCTTTTGAAACACGTTGCTATCAAAAAAAATAAAACGCTAAAAACAAACTTTTTAATTAGTCTCAAATTTTGGAGAATATATCCCAGAACAATATAGAACTTCCAAACCCCGTTAATTCTACGGGTCCTGCAAAGCCCTGTTCAAGTTATGATATATGTTTGAGTTATCCTGCCACAGTAATTTTTTAAATATATAACGAATTATCAGTGTGTGCGAGGTTAGCGCAGTTGGTAAGATTTCTTAGTGCCAACCAAGAGGTCACGAATTCAATCCCTGGATCTGAAGCAACTTTCTTTCGTCACACCATCCGCGGACAGGGATGTTAATCTGTTGGACTAGTCTCTCGACGTTCTATCGAGGGACTTAAAAGAACCCACGCACTTCACGAATTAAAAGAATAGGGTACTGAATCCCAGTGTTGTGGTCTGTCACCTACATACATCCGGCAACTAATCCTTATGGAGACTAGGGTTGTACGTGGCATTTTTTTAAATTGCATAAACTTGCGGCAGCATTACAAAACACCATTATTTTGTATATACATATCTTTTGTTATGTATATGTTACTGTTTAAACTAGTTTTCTTTTTTCTTGTGGAACCTCCTAAACAGAGCTAGCTCCAGCATGAACTTCCATGGCCTTTTTTGGTTTGGAAAACCCTATACTCCAGCTTCAGCGTGAATCCATATGTCTTTCTTTTATTGGAACCCCTTAACTGGACTTCCGAAAATACAACTGCAAAGGGAAATGCAGAATAAGGAACAATTCCTGCCCCCTACTGGAACATATCCTGGGCAACCAACTTTAAATGCAGCAGTGGAGGGGGAAATACGATGATCAATGATGATTTAGATTAGCTCTTTAAAGTTCTTAAAACTTTTTTTCTTTCTTTCTTTTATTGACTTTATCTGTTGTATTGTTTACAGATATCGATCTTAGGTTAAAAGGCGGGGCTAAGGCCAAACACCGTTCACCCTTGTACATAATCAATGGATTTACAAAATTTAAACAGCTACGACCAGGCAAGGAATTAAAAAAATAGTGTCCTAATTATCAAAATAAATGTCAAAACATATTTAATGCACACAATCCGGAAAGTTTGTCTAGATATAGTAGTCTGAGCCTACACTACTGACTTAGTCTCATCAGTCTTCTTGCATGCAGCAAGATTGTTTTCTGCATTGCCTCTAAAGCCCGTTTGGCCGCCACTTTGCCTGTTACTCAGTTCATCCATCACAGGATATCAACGTCAGGATCTCTCTCTCTCTCTCTCTCTCTCTCTCTCTCTCTCTCACTTTCTTTCTTTCTTATGGTAGTATTCTGTCATTCATGGAGTCTCGCAAAAATATTTTGAGAGCTGTTTCGTATTTCTGCTTTAAAGTGCTAAGTTATACAATGTATTAAATATCTTCCAATTGTTAGTAGCTATAGAGGAAGTTACAGGTTATGTGCAATACATTTCTTTGCCTATCAGACGAGCCAACGCTGCCAAGTCATTGGTGTGCAAGTTCTATTGTACTGATATACATACGATATAATATACTTCTCTATCAAAGACCGAATTAAGAGCCAAAGAAGTCAAGCATTTCAAAACAAGATGGAAAAAAATTTAAAGACTTCCTTCTCTTTGTATGGTTATTAGATTTGCGATTTCTAAGTAGGTATTCCTTTTAATTAATATCTCATGCAAAAACATGTACAGTTAAGTAACGGGAAATGAATAGATCCATCACAGCAATGTGAATTAAAGTCACTATTCATTAGATATTCTCTGTGAAAACAGAAAAGCAGTGTATAGCGATAACATATCCTGGAACAAGTATTATTTCCGGCACGCTTTGCCAACAGCACCGCGTCTAATTATACGAAATCCACATCAAATTACAGATATCAGTCATAAACCGTGCTGTAAATCATAGTTATAAATCTAGATAGTCCATAACTGAAAATAATACTGTCTCGGTAGATGAATAGTATCTTTATTTTTCATGGATACTTCTATAGCGTTAATGTTTTTTGTGCTCAGTTACTTATTTGTAGTTATTAGTGACTAAATTTTTCATTTCTAAGGATTTCCAATAAATGGGTTACATTTGCTTTCATTTCAAAAACCAATCATTGAACATCCTGTGTGGGAGGCAAACTGTAATCAAACTGATTCATAGACGACCAATTCAATCATCCATTCATATATTGTTGTGGTATAGATGACGCGGAACTTTTTCAGTTTTAAAATAACTAACTACGCAATTTCATCGCAACATCATTTCTAACTTTGTTGTATTACAAGATTAAACTAAGACTTTCAAATCCTAAATGGTTTACGACATTTCTAAATTATAGTTTTCTTGCTAACTCATTTCCTTTGTTAAGAAAGTATACTTTGTTTTAGTTTTCAAACTAAGCTCACCAGGGACGTTATTGCAAATTCAAAACATGAAATCGCAGCTTCAAACTTGCTTCTTCACTTATCCTTCATCGGGGTTAATTCTCACTTTTGATTCTTTACTGTTTTCAATAAAAGACGATTGCCAGTGTACACGGTTGGGTTAAAGTGGTAACTGTATCAAGCGGTGTTCTATATGATGACGTCACGCAACAAGATTAGAGCTGCTGATTCATAGTCACGTATTCGCTCTATATAAGTTTATAACAACCCGGCAGGCAGAGGCAGTTTTTAAAAAGCTTGAATCTTTGATATATAGACGATTTCAACTTGCAGTACAGCTTTGATTAAATCGAAATGAAATGGAAAACGGCGTCGGCACCAATTCACTTCCCTGCTTTAATATTACTCCTCGTGGTGAAACTTGCCAAGGGAAACGTCCAGACAGAACCAGCAGTGAGTATCCGATTCCCATTTTTTCCTTAAACTAATAATTGTGTAAACATTACAACGCTGTGTTCCTTAAGTGTTCCGTTACTCGCTTTTTCATTGCAGCATTTTCTGGCATTACATCTTTTTCAAAATACCCGATTGTTCTGTTCATATTCATTATTAAATAATGTCTGTTGTATGATTGGCAAGAATTGATTATATGTTTTTTTACAGTGAAGCTGGGCCTGTTTTAGACATTGTATTTCAGTCGAATCTAAGTCAGTCGGATTTCATTGAAACCATTACAATTTACCGTACGCGGTCCACGTTAAAAACTGAAGAGTTTGTTTCGTACAAATGTTTAAGCCCAATATACTTAAAACTTTATTTTAGAAGATTTACCGTCAAGTTTAACGGTTTCATTTAATTTCCACTGCAGTACGTTGTCTAAAACTGGCCTTAGGAGTTTGGTGAGAAGTTGTAGTTTGCCCTTCGTCAAAACAAACTGTTTGTTGAAAATAGCGTCAAATCAACCCTTGTGGATCAATTCACCTGATGCATCGTCGACGCAGTAAAATGAAATACTGGCTTTTTCTATGAAAAAATAATCTTCCAATAGTTTTACAGCTACTGATTTTGTACTTGCTTTTATGCGGAACATTCGAAAACTATGCACTGATATGTCGCAGAGTTGCCCTTTTTAGTGAAATAAAATTCAAAATTTTTTCGTCTCCACTTAACATTTTTTACTTTTCTGTGCTTGATTTTAGTCAAAAGAAACTGAAAAACAGCTGTAATATTACTAATAATTATTTTAAAAGATGAGGCAGATAGTTTATCAAGAAGACTTATCTTTATGCATGTTTATGACTTGAAAAGGTCTGGCTCGACTGACAACAGACTGAATTCGATAAAACAGTCTTAAAGATAATAAAATTCAATTCAGAATATTATAATGTTTTCATAGACTCTATATTGCATATAGTTTCGTAATAGAAATTGATTTCACTTTGTTTTGCTTGATCGCTGTTGAATGTAGTTACTTCCGCTGTTGCGTGAGAGAAAAAGCTTAAAAGGTTTATTGTATGTGTGCTCAGTTCATCTGAAATGCATGCTTGGGTAAAAACAATACACTTACTATTGATCTTGCCGGTATCTAAAAAATGCTATATTCACAACTGATGAAACTTGTAACCGCTTTTCATATTCAATTTTTTACACCCGCATTTCTTGTAAGTAGAAAACTAGTTTGGACAATGGTTAAAGCCCTTCATTTTCTGTGGCGAATCCAACCAAATACTGTCATTAAGTTGTTCATGTTTTATACATAAAGAAATACCAAATGTGGAAAAATTTCAAAAGAAACTAGGTCCGAGTGTTTTTTTCCCTTTTAAGAAAATTATCTTTTAAGCAGAACATCTTAATTATGTGGGCGAATTTGAGCTTTATGATCCGACTAAGTGTTTTCGGGCCAACATAAAATGTGTTGTTATGCAAGAGGATGTGTACATCGACTCACGGATCTCATCCAGCTCATTTCATAAAACCTTTTAAAAAAGATTGTGAAATATTTTTATAGTTTAATTACTTAATGAAATTCATTTTGCAAAAGCACATTTAACAGTGCCTTAAAGTGCTCTTTCACTGCTTTGCACATACTCGAGCGCAAGACTGCAGTTTAGTAACAAGATAAGCTAAGATATCTGTAAATAGATACTGTTAAACCACAAGATACAACTTTTCAATAGGCATGTAAATGATACGGATTATCTGTTTCACTCGGTGGCGATATATTTCAGTTGGATTGTTTGGTTCTTTTTTTGGCCTGTGCTAGATTTAATATTCTTAATTGGAACGTAACGCATAACTGAATTGCATTAAAATAATGCAACTGATCTTGGCAGAGTACTTGATCAAAAGTCTTTTGGTCTTTCTTTTAAACTTCTCGTATAAATAATACAAAAGTCGAACTTCTGAAAACGTGAAACACCATGCGGAAACGGCAGTGAAACTGTCTCTTCAATGGAAGCAAATGTTTTCAGTCAAAAAACTGACACCAACTGATGCAACCTGTGCTACCTGAGAGTTATTAATGACTATCGAGTTTATATTTAAAGCTATTGTAAGGTTTCGCTCAGTTTCCCCATTCCATGATACAAAAGAAGCTAGGAATTGAGCATCTTAATTAGAGGTTTTATAAAACAAGCTAGATTAAAAACAAGATAAAATGTTAGTTATGAACCTCTGGTTACTGGAATCAGTCAAGCTTTTTGATTGGTTTCACATAACTGGCTTTCAGTCATGCCTTACATGAAAAAAAGTTGTCTCCATAAGAAAACAGGCGCTTCTACAAACGGGATATAACTTTCAAATCATTCTGTTTTAAACTAATTCAGCTTGGTTTAAGCCTGGTTTCCATATGATCTGTAACGATCGGCGACGGTCTGAAGCACGGTCGGCGACACTGTCTGCGTCACGTTCCAGACATATGGAAACACTTGATATGGCGCGTCTGGGACGGTCTGCGACACACGATCTGAATGATCGGAAGAGTTGAACTTGGTTCTACTTTCCCGACTATCACGACCACGCCGACAAAGAAAGATTTTAATGGAAACACTTATCTGGGACGGTCTGCGTACCATTGTTCCTCTTAAAACACGTGTCAGTAACAACCCAATCAAATTTTGTATGAACCAAAAAAAATTCGCTATTTTCGCAACCAACATAACTCCAACAACACCGAGCGGCTAAATCAAGCGAGAGTGTTGACCACAAAACGTTGATATGTAGCATCCAAAGTTATCGATGTATTTACGATAAAGGCTGCAAAGATTACAAGCAGTCATGCTTTAGCTTTTGAAATAGAGCGTGAAATTGACCGCTTTGAAGTCGTTGAAGAAGTATTTCTCGTACCCAAAACTTGTGTTTTCTTTTCGTCTGATTTCTTCAACGCCGTAGCTTTATCTAGCTCACACAGAGGGCAGTTTGACAACTTAACCATTGTCTTTTGTTTTGCTCAAGCCATTTCGCGTTTATTATCGAGATTTCCCATGGGTTTATAGGACTCGCTGCGCTGGTCTGCGATCGCTCATAAAATATATGGAACTCTTGTTTCCGACGGTCTGCGACAGATCGATCGCAGATGGTCGCCGACCGTGCCGCAGACCATCGCCGACCGTTACGGATCATATGGAAACCAGGCTTTACACTAAATTCTGTTTGGTTTGGACAACGCGCCCCCCCCCCTCCCCCCCCCCTCCCCCCCCTCGGCAGGGGGGAGGGTACTCCTCAAAATTTTTGGTGGTGGTATGCGGCGCGTTTCACGAAAGTCTTACCCGTTTTCAAATTAAAAATTGTGACTATACCCACCCAGACCTGAACTTAGAATCAATATGCTTTGTAGTTATTGGGCAATTTGTTCAATGACACCTTCCCTCGAGTACTTTATGTATGTGTGGGAAAGTTTCACAACAGCGCTGCGTCGTGTTTGATTCAAGGAGTCTCAGCTACCAAGAAAAAGTTTCCTTTGTAATTTTTTGATGCAAACATTCGAACAGGCCTCAAAATATTTATCACAGGACACATTGATACCCAATTTTAGACCGAACTGTTAAAAATACATAAAAATATACACCCAATTTCTGACCAAAACGGTTTGACAATTCAACCCTTTGGCGACGCATACTACAGGCCATGTGAGGGAATACCTCCCCCTCGGCACAAAACATTTTTTTTTAGATGTATGTTTTGACTTGATATGTAATAAAACATTTATTCTACTCTTACTTGTTGGGTATGAAATAATTATCAGTCAATCCGCAGTCCTCGTGTCCAACACGTGTTCGTGGAATAACTGATAATTGCATGAAAGTTTTGTAAAATAAGCTAGCTGAGGAAGAAATACAAGACGTTATTTGGAGTTTTAAAGAATGCTATAAACTGAAATAAGTGTAAAGAAGATGTCAGTAAGAAGTAAGAAACGTTAGACGATATTTCCTTTTTACTCTCTTTTTCCTTCTTTTTCTTCTCCCGGGCTACCAACCTGAGCTGCCTCTCCTAACTCGTTTCATTCCAGTTCCACAACAAAGCCGGAAAGAAAGGGGCGCCGCCTATCTCAAGCCTTCTCGAAACCTTCGATTTACCGACAAAATCTTTCACTATTCAGCCCGGGGGGTGGCGGGATCTTTTCAAACCAATTTATGTAAAATTCCGAACCCAGTGTCAGACCTGACGATAAAATTTATACCCGTTTTCAGGGGGCGCAACATGTTTTTCATACGCCAAATTTCCACACTTTCAAAAATGATACCCGGTTTCAGACCAAAACGTCAATTTCAGACCAAAATAGTTTGTACGCGTAGCTGTAGAAACATTCCTTTTAAAGTGGGAATCGTGTCACTGTCGGATTTTCCTGTAAGCGATTTGGATAAATAAACTACAATTACTAAAAAGTTCTACTTATTTGGTGGTATGGCTTGTTTTGTGCTAGGAAGCGCTAAAAATCTACACTAATAAATATAAAAAATCGAGTCATGCGTATCGTGCATGACAGACATTTCGAAACTTTTGATCAGGATTCTAACGCCGTCGGAAGTCTGCTGGACGCAAGCTATCGCACGTGTTGCTGGAACTAGTTCAGTAGTTGAATCAGTTCTAAAACGACACTCGCACGCACTATGTTGTGTATTAAAGACCCGGATATAAGGCTCATTTCGTTATTACCTTTTATGGTAATTTATATAGGCTAAATTTGTCTGTTCTCAAATAAAATAACCTTGTATCAGTTTAGAGCTGATGATTTCACAGTCTTACCGGTTCTCATTCACTGACATTGATTGATTTATGAGAAACCTACTAGTAAAATTCGACAGGCACTCACTGACACACAAACACCCAATGACACACACACACCCACTGACACACACTGCCAACACGTTACCTTATTGTGACAAGCCAAACCTGTAAAATGACTAGATTATCTAAAAACCTGCTAGTTTTACGCTCTGCTTCTCACACATCCGTCACACAAGACAAGGAGTACCTTCTTAAAAGTCGCCTTAGATAATTTTAAAAACATGATAAATCTACTAAATTTAAGTTTTAGCACAAGCTTAAGTTTTCAAAATTTAAAGTTGTGCCAAAACGTTTTTAGCAATCTCTCCTCGGTTGCTGCGGTAAGCTCCCAGCAATATATATGTATATATATGGTGGTGGTGGTGGGGGCGTCGTAAAACCAGACAAAATTATGCGAATTTCCCAACCCAATTTTAGACGTGGCGGTAAAATTGGTACCTGTTTTTCAGGGGCAAAGAGTTTTTTTCCATACGCCGTATTTTCAAATTTCTAAAACTGATACCCGATTTCAAACCAAAATGTCAATTTCAGTCCAAAACGACTCGAAACTTCTACCTCGCCGCACATACCTATATAGTTCATGTGAGGGAAATAGAGCCAATCGGAGTGTTCGTTTTTGTGTAGAATATAAAATACACGTGATAGATTTAAATCATCATTATCAACTTGAGATCTCGATTGAGATGGACTTCAAAAATTCACTCGACTTCACGGTCAGTCCTGGCCACAGCAAGAACTTATGCTTCAATTTCAGTGTCCCTATAGAGATGATATCGGGGAGCGACAGTTGACGTCCAAGTGATATGAGGTATAACATGTTCTGAATATAGAGTGCGCTCAGTGAGGTCCTGTGAAAATGACAATACACTTTTCAGTCTTAATGAGTTGACTAGTTGATCAGTTAATCAATCAAAGAACTAAACACTTAATCGGTAATCAATCAACTATGCTTACACAATAAGAGAAATAGAGGGTGCGCACAGCGGAGATACACGGAATTGAATTTACTCTAAATGCCCGGCAGATTTCATTTGACAGTAGTCCATATGTGAACAGACGAAGCTATTTTTATATCGTTCAGTGTTTTACAGTGGTTTTGCAGCATATTATAGACATTAAATTATGCAATGTCGATGTTGTGTTACTGTTACGAAACAAGGGTCTTACAGAGTCTAACTCTTCATTGGTGACCATTTTATATATGTTTCTGTTACCCAATCGTCCCTGTAGCTCTTGCATAGAATACAGCACAGAAAAACGCTTCTTTTTATGGCATCTTTTACAAGACTGAAAAGATAGTTAAACAGTAGACAAGCCAGACTTGCTGCTCCACAAACGTTATATAATTTTGGGCAGAAAAAGTGAAGTGAAAAGACGATCTACGATATCTCTTTTGGCAGCATAACTTTTTCCCCTAAACTTCTAATTACAAATTAGACTGAGTTACTCTCGAGAGACATCCAATATGATAAATCATATATTGGAGAGTCACAGACGAAGTGGAACTGATTAGATTGTTGAAAAATTGATGGAAGCTGTCTCATAAAGATTCACCTAGTATAACTTGAGAGAATTTTTCATTAGTTTTCGTATATTAAGTCTGATTTTCACTAGCGACGCAAGAACAAGCACAGAAACAAGCGCAAGCGGAAGAGTTCTTATTTCATAGTAAAAACGGCCTTGACACAAGCAAGCAGAAGAGCAAGGATCAAAACTTTTCCTTTTTCTTATGCTTGTTCTTGCGCTTGCTTTGACATTTTTCTCGTGAAAACGGAACATGAAGCAAGAGCAATTCGCGCAATGATTGTTTTTGAGCCGGCTATATATGATCAACCAATCAAAGCACTTGTTCCAGGTTCGTTTGTGGTCTTACCAAGATGGCAGAGGCAGAAGTAACTAGTGATTTTTCATGAGATACAAGGAGCTTGCGCTTGTTTCTGTGCTTGTTCTTGTATCGCTAGTGAAAACCAGGCTTTAGTTTAAAATGAGACAAATTTCCTGATGAGAATACGGCTTCAATAGTTCTGAAAATAATATGAACGTTTTCTTCATAACAGGGTGAACATTTTTGTAGTATCAAGTATCATACTTGAAGTATCAGTGAAACTGCACAAAAATACTCAACGCTTCTTAAAGAATCGATAATTTTATATGGTGAAGCTCAGTAATAACTCTTTAGTTTGTAGAAAATGGTTTTCTTTTACCTTTCGCAAGGATGAACTGATGACTATTTTCAGTTAGGCAACACAAGTCTTAATTACTGGACAATTACAAAACTCATAACCGCGATGGGAGAAGAAATTGGGACTGGCGATTTTTTTTTTTAGTTTTTTTTTAAAATTTATCTTATTTATTTATTTATTTTTTTGCTTCTATATATGTTTAGAAATGTCAACTTTCTATAGCTCCGGCCAACCTGACGGAAACCAACGCAGATTTATTAGCTTATAAAATTAAGAATTATATCAGCGATGTTTTAATTTAGAATGACCCGATGGCGTGGGAAACAAACCTTTTTTTTTCTAAAAAAGTGCATGAAGTCGAGAAATTGGAATCATATCTACTGCATCATCCACCAACACGCTTATATTGGATTTCCTAACCTTCCCCGCCCCTCCCCCCTGAGTCACACTCGACCTTTGACATTCCCTTGTTAGTTGTGGTATAGCACCTTCCGTGCCGTATGCTAATAAGGAGCACTTACGCAGGTTGTAAATTTGAATATGAATTTCCTTCGACGCCAACTTTATAACTGAGTTTCGCATGAATGACAAACGGCATAAACACACAGCGACTCATACAGGCTGCGTTGATACTTACATGAGGTGAAATGAAGCTACAACTACTAGTAACCTGTAGTACTGCTAGGATACTTTTGCTGCTAGGAATTCTGGTAGAGCTTGTCCAAGGGAATGAAAATACGGAGCCCAAGATAGAGGTCAGTATAACTATAAGTAACTTAAATCATATGTTCGCCGACTGAGTTAATGTTCATTCATTGTCTGACCTTCGTTGGACTATACTAGAGGTCTAAAAGTTCCCGTTCCCAAGATTTCTCAAGATTTCTACTCGTAGAAAATGTAGATTTTCTCATTTTGTTAATCATTTTGTTAAGTTCCGTTCGACTATTTTAACGTGCTGATAGAGTTACGTTGTGCGATTTTGAAGCCAACAGCTTAACTATCATTATTCATAACATGGTTCATAATTGAAACAAGTTGTTGGATGGGGGCAGTTTATTCTAAACAAGCGGCAAAAGAACCCTGTATCATTCTTCATTTTGGGAGATATTTTGAAGGAAAGTTATAAACACATTTTAAGTTATTTAAATAAAGTGTTTCTAGAAACTTGAAGATAAAGCAGTTTACCGCCCGCGTTGCCATCGGCACAAAGTCTATGCATAAGTTATTTAATATACTTATTATATTATTGATTCAGCTAAATATAAACTGCAATGGTTTGTAAAGCAGATCTTTTCTTTAATCTAGATAGTAGTGAGTGACAGCCAATTTTTAAAAAAAGAAACACGGGTCACAGCCAGCTGCTCAATCACAGAGTAGCTCAAACCTCATTTGTCAAAACACAAAATCATTAACTTGTTATGATGTTTGGTTCAGCATATTCTATTAGTTGTTATTATTTTCCTTCACGAACAAAACAAAGCTTATAGCGACGACAAACGTTCCACTGTATTGTGTCGGATGAAATCTAAATAGAAAATCTGAGAATATAAATAACTTTTACTCATTCATCAAATTCAGTGTCTTACTTATTTGTTGTTGTATATATTCATTTAAAATTAACAAAAAGGAAAAAAAATGTTTGCTCTGATGCAGGAGTTGAACTTGAAAAGAACCAACCAAAGTTATCACAACGTCATTCAAAAAAAGATTTAATCCACTAAGAAAATATATCTCTATTAAAAAAAAACTTTTTCAGTAATAAAGTTGTACACGGAATGATGAACGAACCAAAGGTTAATTTTAGAATATCAGTCATTCAAAAGAGATTGAATTCTAACAAAGCATATATATCCGCGTTCCGATAAAATAGATCAAGAGTGGAATCATTCTTGTGCTCCGGAAAATGAATGTTTATTGAGCACACAAAGGAATTAGTGCTCAAAAATGTCCTTAAAAAATAACAGTTATTGTGCCGAGTCATGATGTTTCTCTTTACCTGTCTACATTTGGTTCGGTTCCCGAAACTGTCTTTCTGGAGACTTTGTTCGAAAGTGGGAGTGAGACTATGCAAAATTTCAAACTAAATTTGTTTAACTAGAAACATAAAGTTCGGTCTTTCTAAAGTTATGTCGACATGGTTGAAACACGTCAGGGTAACCTAGTTACATAAGCCCTGAATGACAACTCAACTCACTCCATATAAGCAAGTAAACCCAATCGTGGATTTAAACTTTAACCCTGGATTTTCGCTTTCGAACAACCAAGCCAAGGAAATCCCGGGTTAAATTTGATTTAATTCCATTATCTAGGAACACAAAATTCAGTCTTTATAAATTATTGTTAACGCTCTAAGGAAACTCAATTACGTAACCCAAAATTAGTCGAAAAATGATTGGTTTAAATTTTAATATTGTTGCTGTGTTAGCGCTCTCCCACATTGGAGCAGCCAGGTCCTGTTCGTTATTATGTATGTATTGTTCTGTATAAAGTAAGACTTGATCCTAACCTTGCAATTGTTGTACTTAAATAGACGAATTTGAAAATCGTTTTCACAGTTTTTCTGGTATGTTTATTGAAGTGTAAAACTGCTCTAACGCAAGTTTTTTCCACTTAAAATTATTATAATTTTTGCCTGACCGAGCATGTTCTGAGAGTTTGACCCGTTGTTTAGCCTCATACAAACTACAAAAACTCTTATGAAATATGAAAAAATATTCTCAGTGATTTCAAAGTGGTTGTTGAGTTTACTTTATTGATATTATAACTTCTGAGTAAGAAGTAGTCCATTCCGACAATCCAGCACAGCAAAGTCTGAAAGAGGATGGCTACGGAATCAAGAATTTATTATGCTTACAAAAGAGTGTCGCAAAAGTTAACAACTGCTCTTAAGTTTATGTTCTACATATGAAACAAACATCTTAGTTTGGTTGCATATTGGTAATTATGTAGCTGTCAAAAATCCGTGCGCAAATTTTTCGTGGTTCTAGTTTAAAATATTGCCCCCCACTCTAATTATAAGTTCGGCTTTGAATATAAGATTTTTAAGTGAGTGTAATGGTTTATCGGTTAAGTTCACTGCGCTTGCGTTGTTCTATAACAATTCACAAACAGTAAGCAAAAAGTACAGACAGAAAGTTAAGGGTCTTAAAACATTTTGTGTAAATGAACACGCGATTGAAAAACAAAACTCTTTCAGTGTCGTCAATTGACTAAAATTCAAGTATGATCTGTGCTGATCAAAGATCAACCGCCCTTACGGTCTAATGATCTATAAAAGGAAACCTTTTTGCTATTAAAAACAATTTGCTACATTACAAACTTAAGTTGATAATATTTCAGTCTTCGTTGGAGGTTCACACGCGAAAACAATAGCATGTTGCAAGCGACACTCAACCTGTCAAGACTCATATGCTAGAGAGACTTATTTGTCTTAACAGGTTGAAAGTTGCATTAATTGTTGGACGTTTGCGGTGAACAGTGGAGAACAATGTTTTTGTTTGCATTAAAAGTTACCGACGTACTGAGCATATCCACCAAAAGTTTATCTTATAAACAAGCATTGGAACTCGAAAAATAAATTCTGCTTTTGTGAAACAATATAGACTTAAACGGGATGTGAACTGTGACGAGAGCTCTCCTTGTGTAAACAAAAAACAAAGATACAATATCGCACGTCGAATAGTTTCGAAGAAATGATCGACGCTTTCAAAAATAATCACGCTTTGTGTGTGTAAAACAAACAGTGCAGTCCGACTCGAAGCCGACCTTTATATAGCGTTTTATAAGTAAAATAATAAGAACACGGTTTAATAACAGTTCTGCTCTGCTCTGCTCTGTTCTGGTCTGCTCTGACGAAGGGCTAACGCTCGCAAAGTCAACTTTATGCTCACCTTGCGGCAAAATACCTACCATATCAACCTTTGTTGATTAACAACTCACATTCAGATTAATTGCCGACGCAGAAAAAAAACCCAGTTTTCTTCAAAGCTAATTTTCCAGTATTTGTAAATTAAACACATGTAATAGTACATTTTTAGATCACACCAAATTTAATTCTTATTTTAATGACTCAAAAGAGGGCAAAGTGCTACTTTCATAAAACTTTTGGCATTAAATTATGTTTTTCTTCTGTATCTACATTAGATAACAATACGTTATATTAAGATCTGTTAAATAAATAAAGGTTTCGATATGTAGTTTAACACATTTTCGTTAATTAAGCTAGAACATTCATCTCTCTCGGAATAAAAAAACACATTATTACTTCAGTGTTTCTTTCGTTGAGAAACTTTGTTTTGTTTTATTACCATAAATTGGACCGCCCATTTCGTTCGTTTGTGGCCTTATAAAAGTACATCGTAAATCCTTTAGACAATTTTCACTGCTCCTGTACTCAAGCGCATCTGGCCACCGAATCCCAGCTGATCAGTCGTGAATGTGAGGTAAAGAGGAAAGTGCAATTTTGTGTATTCAAGTGACATAGATGCCACCCTAATTTTGAAATAAAGTCATCATCATCAGTATACTCTCGAATGGTCCTACAAAATTCTGAAATGCTCGCAAAATTTGGCTCCTGCTCGAATTGCTCGCAAAATTTTGAAGGATGCTCGATTGCTCGAATTCACCAGTTTTCATCATCAGGTGCTCAAGTGCTCGCATGCGGATATGCTCGCAAATGCTCGTAAAGACCATTCGATACTCCTATCATCATCACCATCACTGACCATCACCATCATCATCATCATTATTATCATCATCATCATCAGTGACAAGACTTTTACGATACCCCACAAGCTAGGAGAATGATCTCGGAGTTTTCAATCAGATATTCTTGACACTGCATGGGGTACTGAGAAGGCCTATGCTTATACTTAAATTATGATATTGAAAAAGCTGTAGAAATCAAACAATACTGACAAACTTTCTTCTCAGCTCAGTGATCTGGAACCAGAGCATATCTTTCTTAGCTTGTCATGGTGTGTCCATTATCTCAGAGTATTGATTAGCCAATAGTAAGATGGACGTCATTGGGGATCTATTATTAAAGAAGCGATATGAGTTGTCTTTGCTTAATTCTACATTATAATCGAGGACTTTTTAAAATGCTTTCGTGGGAACGGTTTCTACCATTTGATTGGAATCAAAGTCATCAGTGCTCAACACACAGTGGCTCTCTTGGATTTGCACGAAAAGCTGTTCGTTAACAATTTTAACAGCCAACACAATTCCATTGCATATAATTGTTTGATTTATACATTCAATCTTTTTATAAAAGTTATATAACATAAAAGAATATACATTCCATCAAAGGAAAGTTCGTTTGTTGTCTTTATAGACAAGTTTGCTTGTTTTGAACGACCTTCGATGAGTCAAAACCCCACTTGCATTAATTGTTAAATGAATTTCAGAAACAAACTTGCTCTAGAAATGAAAGTTATTGTTTTTATTTTTGGAAAATATATGATTCTTTCTTAATTTGGGTGTTCTGGTACAAGCATTTAAATGAACGTATCGTGATTGCACTCAAACAGTATTCGTGATAGTCATTCCAGGCACTCGACGTGTTTCGTGCAATACTTTTAAACTATTTCAAAATATTAAACTTAATTTTAAAAACATTTTTTTTAGTACAAGAGTCAAAGATATGCTGTTACATGAAAAAAAATCTTCAAATACAGTTTAACTCATAATTGTATTATGTTTAAGGTGTACTTCGACATATAGTCCGACCGGAAAAAAAATTCCTGCTCCTTCTGCCTACCTGTTGTTAAAATATATGTATATTTGAGGGCAAATTTAGATATCTACAGCAAGACTAAAAGAGTGGCAAAAAGCTAAGCTATCTGGTCTTTATAACAGCAAAACCTAAAGAATGGAAACAAATTTATAGCAAACGTTTATGTCAATATGCACGAGTATACGAGTTTTTCAGGGTCAATAAAGTAAATGATGCTTCGTGAAATTGTTATATTTTATGGGTCATTATTTCGTAGCA
>JANSTQ010148247.1:0-12046 GCA_026167885.1 Bergia puertoricense
AGGGGGGGAGAGGAGGGGCAACGCAGAATAAGGTTTAATCGAAAATGTACATGCAAGCAAATCTGTGGACTTCCCTCTGTTCTCAGATAAGCAGTCAATTAATTAGTTATTTGTGAAGCCCAGTCCCCTAGCTCAGTTTAAAATATTCCGGGTTTTTTTAATGTGATTTAACAATTTTCTAAATTTAGGTCATAATAGTGCAAATATTGTTATAGTTGTTTATTAATTTTCTTTGAATGGCAGTCTAAAACTAATAAAGCAGTAAATATAATGGTATTATGGTCAGTGAAAAAGATATATAGATACCGTGAAATAAACAAAACAAAAATTCGAATGGAGAGATACTAGGCTGACATTCATAAACGGGTTACTTACAACGTCTGCAAAAATGTCAAATTTCTGAAAGTGTCCTTGGGGATGACTTTAATGTTGTTTACACCCAGCCCCCTAACAAAGTAGAGAAAAGGTTTTTACAAGCAGCTCACAAATATTTGTGAGGAATCACTCAACTACTGATGTTTTGTAAGTCTTCAAATTAGATTTGCTATTATAAAATAAATGTCAAGATAACAACATAAACAGAAAACGCTGGATATGAATATTAGTTAGGCAAGAGCTGAAATTAAAATCAAATGCTAGGTTTGGGCGGAGTCAAGATTTTAGCGAGAGAGATTCCAAATTACTTCTTCAGGGTTCGATTATTACAGTACAATTTTTCATTTAATATCCAACCGCTTTGGTTAAAATATACAAGTTTTATACAAATTATTTTTGGTTACAGTAAACGGAAGTGTCGTTAGAACCGTAGTCAGAAAAGTCTCGTAGATTTCAAATTTGTAGACGGCACGTTCATTTTGACCTGAAAACCTTTTGCAATTCATTGATAAATTTCAATAAGTACTGGTTTGCGCTTTGTTCGTGTATAATAATTCTTCTTTCTTTCTGTTTGTGTTTTTGCTTTTTCATTGTGTGTCAATTTTTTCCAGTTCAGTATATATAATTATGTCTGATTACAGCCATACCTCAATAATCTCGTGGGACAGCCTGAAAACCTCGGGTGAATTAGCAATTTGTTTTCTAAACATCAGAGGCTTTGTGGATAACAACAAGCGACGCGAAACATTCTTGTATTTAAGACAGAAAACGTTTTCTGTTTGTATGTTACAAGAAAGGAAACTCTTGCCCTATGGTGTGCGGAATGGGGATATAAGGCCATTTTAGCTCTTTTTCCAGCGAAAAAGGTTGAGTGTACATGTGCTTTCTCATTGCTAAAAATTTTGCTTTCGAGATTACAAAACAATTTATAGATCTCCTTGGTAGGTTTATCGTCTTAGATTTAAATACCGACGATAGAAACTTGCTAAATGTCTATGGTCCAAACCAAGACGACCCAGAAATTTTAAGCTAGTGGTAAACCTCATGCTCGACTTTAAGTGTGTGTAGCGATAATTTCAATATTTGCCGCATTTACCTAGAAGGACGAATTATTCGACTGGCCTGGGTAAATACGAGACGCATCAAATAGCATAATTTTATGTGCGTCTGACTAAATACGAGACGCATCAAAAGGATTTTTTTTCCCTGTTAGCGGTTACAAAGTTTGTTTGCTTGGTTACAAAGCTTCCGTTTAATTCGTCTGTTTAGTGCATCTCCGGTTTACCCAGTCGAATAATTTGTCTGTTCAGTGTGTCTAAACGACGCACTAAACAGACGAACTAAACAGTATGAAACTTTAGTTCGTCTGATGCAGATATCCGTATTTATTTAGACGAATTATTCCTCTCAGACGAATTATTCGTCCTTCTAGGTAAATACGGCCAATATTGTGTTAGATATTGAAAAAGATAAGAAAGGAGGGAATTCAACAACTCACACAAGATCTCGCGAACAGCTGATCAAAATAATGTAAATTTTTAGATCTAAGTGATTTAAGGAGGGAAATGAATCCGGACGGATCCAGATTCACGTGAAGGAAAAGAAAGCCTGAGAGACATTGTTGCTTTGGTTATTTTCTCATAAGTTCAAGCTTGTTAGGGAACGTCACTAAAGTCGATCTACTGCCCGGTTTTAAAACTGACCATTCTATGGTATCGATCCATTTGGCGACCAGTCAAAATCCACAGGGTCCAGGGTCTTGGAAACTCAATACCTCTCTTTTATCTGATATTGAGTACATTGATTTGATCAAAGAAACAATTAAAAATGTGGTACATCAGTACAAATGCGATGCAAGTGTAAATGAAATACTTCTTTAGGATATGATAAAACTAGAAGTTCGAACAAAATCCACGTACTGCTTTCGCAAAAAATAAAAACAAGAAATTGAATTACCATGAAAAAGTACTAGAAGAAGAAACCAAAGAACTCCTTTGAAGAGTTGAATACCAAAAGAAATGTGCTAGAAAATATCATAGAATACAAGGCAAAAGGTGCAATTTTAGGAGGAAAAGTAAGATGGTATAAAGAAGGGGGAAAAAGTACCAAATATTTTCTAGGCTTAAAAAAACGTCCTTTCAATTGAAGGAGCAAAACTAAAAAGAGGCAAGAAAGAAATAACCTCTTAAAAAAATTTTGCAAGAAACCAGGGCTTTCTATAAAAATTTGTACAGTTCGATCATTAGTTTGGCAAAAGATACATCAGAGAGGTTTTTTTGAAAAAAAATTGATGAGAATTTGATCAAATTAGAAGACCAACAGCAAGATTCTTGCGAAGGCCTGCTGTCTAAGAGCGAATGTCTGCAATGGAAAAAGGCAAATCACCTGGTTGCGATGGTTTCCTAGTTGAATTCTGTCAAGTGTTTTGGGCAGATATCGCAGATCTATATGTTAAAGCGATAAACAGAGCTCACAAGGAAGGTCTTTTATCCATCTCTCAGCGTCAGGTCATCATCTCTCTTCTGCCAAAAGGTACGAAATCTCCACTATTTCTAAAATATTGGCGGCCTACAAACTCTTCACAACTGCGATTACAAAATTGCGGCAAAGGCTATCTCTTTTAGATTAAAGAACGTGCTGCCAAAAATACTCAGTACTAATCAAACAGGTTTTCTGAAAAACAGATTTATAGGTAACAATATCTGTTTAATTACTGATATTATTGACTTCACTGAGAAATAAAACCTTAGGGGTCTTCTGCTTTTTCTAGATTTTGAGAAAGCATTCGATACCATAGAATGGAATTTCTTACATAGGGTTTTACAGAAATTTAATTTCGGCCCGTCATTAATTGTACGGATAAAGTTGTTTTACACAAATATCAATAGCTGCATTATTAACAGCGGCTGGTCTTCCGGGTTTTTCAATTAAGGCAGGGATGCCCCCTCCCCAAACCTTTTTATAATATGCCTCACAGTTTTGGCAACTATCATACGATCTGAGGAATACATAAAAGGAATTCTAGTAGGAAACGAAGAGTGCAAGATCTGTCAATATGCAGATGATTCGACTTTGATCTTAGATGGAAGTCGACAATCTCTGGAATACGCTTTTGACATTTTGGATTTCTTTGCCAAGGTTTCAGGTTTAAAACTTAATGATGATAAAACTGAAGCGATGTGGATAGGTGCCTTAAAAGAGAATACTAATATAATGTTTCCGGAGAAAAATATCCAGTGGTCATTTGATAAAGTGAAAGCACTGGGTGTCTGGTTCTCAGCTAGAAATAAAAATATTAATTCAATAAACTACCGCAAAAAAGGTGGAAAATACAAGAAACGTTTTTTAAAAGCAACTGGCAATTACAAAGATTGACTTTAATATAAAGGATTACAGTTATTAAGTGTTTAGCGGCAACCCAAATGCTGTATGTACTCTCATCACTGCCAATATGCGAAGAAACACTGAGAGAAGTAAACAAATTGTTCCATGACTTTCTGTGGGACGGAAAAGGGGACAAAATTAAAAGAACAGTTATGTTAAACGATTTTGAAAACGGAGGCCTTTTAATGTTAGACATCTTTTCATTCACCAGATCTCTTAAAATAAGCTAAGCTTCAAAAATATTTCGATAACTTTAACAAAGGCAAATGGAAGCTCATTCTAGAAGAAAATATGGAAAAAATAGGCGGAAAATAATGCTATTAGGCTTCCTAAGAGGACGCGGGTCGTTTAAAGATCCCAAATATATTTTTCTACAAAGAAATCGTCGAGATATGGACGGAGCTGAGCTATCAAAACGTAATTCATGCAAACCATCTTTACGCATTAATTATAAGCTCCTCCTAATTTGGAATAATTCTGGTATTTGCATAATCAACCAACAATTTTTGTTACAAAACCTGGTCCGAAAAAGGAATAAACTACATTGAAGACGTCCTCAACTCTGACTATAGCCTTATGTCTTTAACCACCTTTACCGAAAAATACGCAGTAAAAACAGACTTTGTAACATTTAGTGGCATTATTTCTGCAATACTATCTTATTTTAAAAATCGTAAGGCGCTCAAAGAAATAGAACAGAATAGTGTAAAATTTCTCCAAAAGTTTTGCAATTCAAAAAAGGCAAGCAAATTTTCATAACAAGAGAAACTAAACTATTAAACTTTCAGTTTAAATTTATTCACAGAAGAATCGCAACAAACAGCTTTTATTCCAAATAGGCAAGTCAGATACAGAAAAATGTACTCTATGTAACGCTGAAACAGAGAGTTTCATACACCTTTTCTGAGAATGCAACTATACGCAGTCTTTCTGGAAGGAGTTGGAAAATTGGTTAAAGGATAAATTGAGCACGAATTAAACCCTTACTAAATCGATTTGCCTCGGCTTAAGACCTACAAAAGATAACTGCTGGAAACACTGAGCCATATATTATTGCTAGGAAGATTCTTCTTATATACCTGTAAACTCTGGCAACTTCTTCCTACTTTTAGCGCCTTCAAAAACAAACTAAGAAAGCTTAAGAAATACACAGGCAATAGAAAGACAAGTAGAAATACAAAACAATGATGTCAAAAGCCACCATGCTGGCAACACAGCAAGTTGACGAGGTGAAACGTCCGGAAAAAATTTAGTTTTTGTGCCCTGAGCGGAACTCGTCATGATACTTAGATAAAGGAAAACAACATTTCGAATGAAGAGATATTAGGTTGATAATCATAGACATGTTACATACAAATACTGTAGCATTGTTAATCCTGCAAAAACGTCATTGGTGATGGCAGCTGTAATATTGTTGTTTTCCATCTCCCTAACAAAAAAATAATTGTGTTTTTGCAAGCAACTAATAACCATATGTGTGTAATTACTCAACAACTAAGGTTATTTGGTGCTCATAATGATTTTGTTGTCATAAGGTTTATATCAAGATATTTTCCAACAAGAAAAACCAAGAAAAATGTGTCTTTAAGCAATAACCGAGATAAGAATTAAAGGCAAGGCTGGTGCAGATCCAAGATTTTAGCAAAAGAGGTTCCGATTCACTTCTTAAAGGCTCGGTTGTTACACTACATTTTCCATTTAACCATTAAACTGGCTAGACTTTTGGCAAAACATATAAAGGCAACCAAATTGATTTCCAAAATGCTTTATCCATCCATCTTAAGATTTGGCATGTGATCATCTGCCAGCTGCCATGACGGTTATACCAGAATGTTAAAATGACGTCATATTGCAATATTTTATGAATTTTGAAAACTTTGATTTTTGGTTTTTATATTGGTTTGTTCGCACATTTCAGCCACTAAAGGCCGAATATGGTGCAAAAAGACTCATTTGGAATGTCAAATGTAATTAATTTTGAAACTATTTTTTAAAAAAAAAATGATATTGTTTTCCACATTTCAAAGGAATATATTTCAAAATCTAACAATGTGGCAAATTTAAATTCACTTCATAAAATGTGTTTACTAATAAGTAACAGCCACTAGAAAACATTTAGAAAAATTTTAAAATTTCCCACAAAGTCGCAAAAAAAAATTGGGGGGAGGGGGTTCAACGAAGAGAGAAGATTTTAGTTGAAACCAAACGCAAACAAACATCTTGTTGGATATACTTGTGTTTACAATCCATATTAAAAAGTGTAATCCAAATTTAATGTTTCTAATGCCTTCGTATCAGTAGTGAAAATGTACACATAAGCTACATTTAACGGTCCTTAAAACCTACTAAATCTCTGCATATAACCTTCTCAGTTATAAGCTCTTTCGGTTATAACCCCCTTTGGTTATTTGCCATCTCAGTTATTAGCTATCCGGTTATCTAAGCTGCTTCGGTTTTAAGCACCTTCGCTTGTAACTCCCCTTCGTTATACGTCCCCTCGGTTAAAGGAACTTCTGTTACGAGCCTTACGCTAATGGATCAACTTGTTCATAACCCCCCATCGGTTGTAAGCCCCCTTGATTGTAGCCCTTCTTGGTTATAAGTGCAATCCAGACGCAGGCTTTAATCTTACACGGGCTTTTTGGGGGTTCCTGGTCACAGCGGGGGGGGGAGGAGGGAGTGCCCGCAGCTAGTAGCTCGGAAACTATTAAAGGAAACAAAACGAAATTTGGAGGGTATGTACAACTTCTCAATCAAAGCAAATTGAGTTATCTTTGGTTGACGTATGACGTCGTATGACGTCACAGTGGCGTCATACAGCCGCCATCTTGGCTTTGTCAAAAAAGTATTGCACAATTTTTAAAATGTCACTAATTGCACAAAAATGAACCTAAAGGATACAAAAAATAACCAAAAATTCCCAATTTCGGACAAACATGGCTTCCAAAACGTTGATGCCATGGAAACACAGTCCCTCCTACATTAAACTAATTGCTTGCAATGTGTTTTCTGATATATTTTAGGAAAAGTCATAAAATTTGGTGGGCATTGCTTAAATCAGGGTTTTTCCCCTAATCCAAATATAAAATTTAGGGACTTTTTGAGGACTTTTCATAGTACAGTGAAGGTCATTTTTATGGACCTGCAGTACAAGCATGTTGCACCCAAATACAAGAAGAAAAGCATCATAAAATCTAGCAAAGTAGCCTCAGATTTAAATAAAGGACTACAAAACAAAGTTTGGTCTATTTATTAATATATTAGAGGAACTGAGAGTCCTTTCCACAGAAATTCTCACTTGCACACAACTGACATATATAACATTTATGTCCAGCAAAGTCAGGCAGCAAGATGATAAATTTTAAGGACTTTTCATGGACTTGGGTATTGTTTTCACGTTTTTTAAGGACTTTTGAGTACTTAAATTTTGAAAACGAAAATTTAAGGACTTTTATGGTTTTTAAGGGCCCGTACGAACCCTGTTAAATACTGAAGAAGTTATGTGCGGTTGAAATCAGCGCGGGCACTTTCTCTGCCCCCCGCGTAAAATAGGGTTAAGATTGACATAACTATTTCTAGAATAAAAGTGATGCAAGTTAAACTCATGTAGTGTGTTGGGAGTGGTTAATTACCCAACTATTACCATGGGTAACAAATTATTCCTTAATTTTGATGCGAAATTTCACTGCTAATTTGTAATTTCTTAATGTGAAAATTACAAAATTGCCATAGCAACGGTTTCAAAATGACGTCCAGGTTTAAAAAAATTAGTTGGTCAAGAGTTTTTGAGAATTGGTGCGAAGAGAATGACGAGGAGAAAAATCCCAAGAACTATCCTCCTGTCGCATCAATATGTAAACAAACAATCGTGAGTGTAATTTGTGATCCCATGATATTAAAACGTAATCAAATGTTAACTGGTGAAATTAAAAAAATAATTTCATTTGAGTGATGGTAATAGTTAGTTATTTCGTACTTTAATTTTCAAAACAAACACACTTCAGGATGTTATGGTTCAGTTAGTAGATGATGACGTCACTAGTTATGTAACGACGTCGCAAAAAGGCTACACTAAGTAACTGAATTTTTCCCTCGTTTTTGCGTGACGTTTTCTATCAATACTTGAGTATAGCACATTACAAATACATCTTATTATATGAGTTTCAGCTGAAGAGATTGCAATAACTTTAAACAAAATAAAAGATTAAAAATGATTGATGGTTATTATATTGCATTAAACCCTCGAACGTCCAAGGGAGGTCGAATTGACTTGCCCCCCACCCCCCAGGTTTTTTCACCCTAAAACTCAAAACTTTTAAGCGCATTTCATGTAGTCCGATTATGAACACACTTTTGGCGTAAATTGGTTGACGTCATCACTTACAATTTATGCAAAATTGATTATGGAAATTTAGATTCGAATCAAAGAATTGATATTTTTTGTTGACAAAACTTGTTCTAATTTCTTCTTTTTCATTTTATTCTTGATTATTTTCTTATTTGAGACTGTAAATACATAACTTTTACTTATTTCAAAAAGTCTTGCTGCAATTTTGCAATAAAAAGTCCAAAATCCGAGATGGCGGCCAAGATGGCGGATTTTGTTGTGAAACAACTGTTGCCATAGCAACAGTTATTTTTTAAAACTTGATATTTCTTATGGAAAGTAATTAGCTAATCCGAAGCTGTTAACACATCAAAGCTCAATCATTTATGCTTAACCACATGGAAAATCATAGGGGCGTCCGATTAGCCTCCCCGGGTTGGTTTGTTGTCAAAAACAAAACAAAAATCTGAATGAAAATATATTAGTCTGATATTTCTATACGTGTTACGTACAAAGACTGCAAGGACTTTAATCCTCTAGAGCGTTCTTGTCGATGACTGTAATTTTGTTGCCATACAGATTCCTAAGAAAGAAAGAACTGTGTTTTTGCAAGCAACCAAAACATTTGTTTGTAACCACTCAATTACTGTTCATATTGGGTCTACTGTTATACTTTATTGTCAATAAATTTACGAACACAAAAACCAGCGAGAAATGAGTCCTCAAACAATAGCCGGGATTCAAAACAAATGCGAGATTGGGATGAAGCCAGGATTTTAGAGAAAGAGGTTGCAAATGACATCTTATGGGTTTAATGTTCTTCTCAAAAGGTAAATTGACTCTGAATTAATGAAATAAACTTAGTGTTGTGCTGTTTCAATCCGAAAATGGACATAAAAGAAAGACAACTTTATCAACTTCCATGTTGCTTTTAGATCTATAACATGTTAATCAGTATTTTGGGGGGAGGGTCCAGCCACCTAAAACAAATAAAACTATTTCTTTTTTTAAAATTTGATTTAATATTCATATTTAGTTCCAAATGGTGCAAATAAAATGTTGTTGCTGTTATAGCTGTTGTTTGATTGCCTTTGAATGCCGGAAGCCCAAAACGGAAGTCCAGCCTAAACTGTTCTTTTTGTAACTTCAATGAAGCAGTGGAAACGATAGGTTGGTAATTATGATATTGCGTTAAGAATCGTAGATAAAGGGAAACATTTCGAATGAAGAGTTTTTAGGCCAACATCCGTGGACGTGTTACTTACAGATTGTTTAACAATGGTAGCCCTATAAATATGTCTTCGCCGAGGGATGTTATTTTGTTTTCAGATAAATCCCTAACAAAAAAGGAATTATGTTTTTACAAGCAATTTGTAATGTTTATAAGACTGAGTGGAGTCCAATTCGGTCTGCATTAAACAAAATGGACGAGCGCACAGAGCGAGTCCAATTTGTTTAACACGAGAAAGATTTATAGACCGAAGTAAAGATAAGTCAAGCCAGGCAATTTTATATAAAATTTCAGCTGAACAGCCCACTTCAATCACTGTTTTTTCTTCCGCGAATGCATTTGTAAATCAATATAAAATATAAACTTTTCAACAAAACATTTCTGTTACAAAATGTACCAAAATGTTTTTTTCCGAAAATAAAAGAAATATCGGATAATATTCTTATAAAGTTCACTGTTGAATATTTATACAGGGCACGTGAACAGCACGGCCTATCATCTAGCATGTTCGGTCAAGTGCAAAATTCAACGAAACATGGGCAGAATTCAATTCAATTCACAACTGTGAGCTGTTAGGGCAAAGAGGGAAAGAAAAGTCAAAGCGTTCTTTGCGTTTGAGTCTGTTAGATCGAAATCTGCGTCAATCATGGCTCTGCGCTTCCTTGGCTTTCCTGGAGTTAAAAACACAGTTAAAAACACAAATACAATTTACAAATCTTTGTTCTAAAAGTGAAGAAAGCAGTTTTTTTTTAAACTGACGGAAGACCAAAACCGAAGTAAAACGATAGTAAACATTAGAGAATGAGAACTTGCGTGATTACTTAAGATAAAGGAGAATAAAAGTATGAATGGCAAGCTGTCAGGGTTATACATTTGTATACTTAATACTTACAGTAATTCTAACGAATCTAATCCTCTAAACGCACCCTTGACGATGGTTGTTATCTTGCTGTTAAACATATACCTAACAAAGAAACAATCGTAAGTTTAGAAGAAACTAATGAATATAATTGTGTGGTCACTCAACACCTGCTGTACCTGAAATGTTTATATTGGGTTGGCTATTATAAAGTTGATGTCGAGATATCTACCAAAACGAAAAACCGCAACAAATGAGCTTTCAAGTACCAGAGGAGATTTAAAAGCAAGGCTGAGGCAGACGGCCAACTCACCGCTTTGTTCAAAACCTACATAATAATAATAATAATAATAATAATAATAATAATAATAATAATAATAATAATAATAATATTTATTATTTATATTGCGCATTTTTACATGTGTAAATGATCAAATGCGCATAACAGTGATAAATTCTAGTAACAATGTTTCTAAGCTATCTAAACAAGCGTAACAATTAATGAATTATAAGCACTATTAAACTAATGTAAATGCTAAAAGCTAATTTAAAATAATGTGTTTTAAGCTTCCTCTTAATGTGTATGGTTTATGAATATTTCTATTTGGGTCTACTTTTTTATTTTGTTTATTTCTTTTTCTATTTTATTTTAACAACTTTATTTGGACTTACAAATATACAGTAATAATTATCAAATAGACAAGGAAAAAAATTACGACTGCCAAAAGGCTTGGACACGAAGGCGAGTGAGTCCCATGCGAGGTGTCCACCGGAATGTTAAAAAACAAAAATATTAAATATTAAACATTAATGAAAAATGATACTAATATTTACAGGAAAGGCGCTATATGTGACAGGGGCAGGATCTACATAGGAACTGATAGAACCGTGTAAACCAACTCTTAATCCGACCGAGAGAGGAGATTAGATGAAAGTAAAGAAGAAAATCTTTATACTGAATTAGCTCCTTGTATTTATGATTTATACTATAAAATACCATTCAAACTTAATGTATCTAAAGCCAGAGTGCTAATAGTGTAGAAAATATCTTTTGTGCTAGATTTAATGCTGTCTATAATCTCCCATAAATCTCTCTTTACAATCGAGCTCGGTTACACGCTATCTCGGTTATAAGTCCCTTGGATATAAACCCACTCAGTTAAAAGCAAACTTGAGTATAAGCATCTCATTTAATAGCTCCATCGGTTATGAGCTCCCTCAGTTAAAACCAATTTCGCTTATAACCCCCTTAATTGTACGTAAGCACCCTCGTTTTCAGGTCCTCTCGGTAATAAGCTCCTTTGGTTTTCAGATCCCTCGGTAATAAGCAGCACCGCTTAAAAACTCGTTCGTTTGTAAGTTACCTTTAATAAACTTATAAGCCCCCTCGGTTATAAGCTCTTTCGGTTATAAAACTTTTTCGTTATAAGCTCCGCCCTCTTTAAGCACCTTCAGTCATGAACCGGCTTCGCATATAAGCTCCTCGGTTATATGCCAGGTTCCACGGTTATGTCTTATGAACATAATCGCTTATGAACCTACTTGATAAGAAATTCCTTTGTTATAAGAAATTTGTTTTTTGAGCCTGTTTGGTTATATGCTCCTTAAATTATAAGCTAAGTCCCCTCGGTTACAAATAACTAACTTTGTATTAGTTATAAATTCCCTCGCTTACAAATAACTCCCTTTGTACTAGTTATAAATCCCCTCGGTTACAAATAACTCCCTTTGTATTAGTTATAAATCCTCTTGGTTACAAATAACTCCCTTTGTACTAGTTATAAATCCCCTCGGTTACAAATAACTCCCTTTGTATTAGTTATAAATCCCCTCGGTTACAAATAACTCCCTTTATATTAGTTATAAATCC